>PVJC01006833.1:0-53549 GCA_004026665.1 Murina feae | reverse complement strand
ATCCTGCAATCCCACTTCTGGGAATATACCCCAAGAAACCAGAAACACCAATCAGAAAGGATATATGCACCCCTATGTTCATAGCAGCACAATTTACCATAGCTAAGATTTGGAATCAGCCTAAATGTCCATCAGCAGATGAATGGATTAGAAAACTGTGGTACATCTACACAATGGAATACTATGCTGCTGTGAAAAGCAAGGAGTTCCTAGCATTTGCAGTAGCATGGATGGAAATGGAGAACATAATGCTAAGTGAAATAAGCCAGTCAATGAAAGAAAAATACCACATGTCGTCACTCATCTATGGATAATAATAACCATTATGACCTAGTGAACAGAAACAGATTCAGAGGCAGAACAGCATCAAACAATCTGTCAAATTAAAGCAACAAGGACAGAGGGGTGATGGGGGGGGGTAATAGATCAACCAAAGGACTGTTATGCATGCATTTAAGCATAACCAAAGGACACAGACCACTGGGGGGAAGGGGAGGCTGGGGGAAGGGCAGGGGAAAAAAGAGATATTTATACTAATCTTTGTAATACTTTATGTAATTAAATTAAAAAAAATTTATTAGAAGGGAGAGAAGTAAAGAAACAGCAATTCGTTGTTCTACTTATTTACACATTCATTGTTTGAGTCTCATATGTGCCCTGACCAGATCAAACCTGCAACTTTGGTGTATTGCAGTGGTTCTCAACCTTCTGGCCCTTTAAATACAGTTCCTCATGTTGTGACCCAACCACAAAATTATTTTCGTTGCTACTTCATAACTGTAATGTTGTTGCTGTTATGAATCATAATGTAAATATCTGATATACAGGATGGTCTTAGGGGACCCACAGGTTGAGAACCGCTGGTGTATCGGAACAACACTCTAACCAACTGAGCTACCCAACCAGGGATGCTTTGATGATTTTAAATGGAACCGATGGTCACTGAAAACTCTTTTCCAACAGAATTAAGTAGGAGAAAACCTCCCAGTGGTTCTTCCTTCTCTACACCCACTAAACAAGCTCTTCTCCTCAACCCCCAAATCTAGTGTTGGTAGAGTGGGACACAAAATTCCAAAATTTTCTACTCTATAGTTTTAAAAGTTTGTATAATGGTATATTCTACCTACTGTGCGAGAACTTCTACAAGGCAGAGCACTTTACTGCAGCATCTCGTTTGATTTTCTCAACAATCCTATTATCCCCAACTTAAGGTAAGTAAAGAGAACATAGAGGGATGCCTACTTACTGCTCCAAGGAGCCAGGGCTACAGAGCAGTATTTCAGACCCAGGATGACCCACTCTGCATTCCCTCAACTCCCAAGGAGCGACCTCACTGCCATAATGTATTGAACAGTGAATCCCTCCACATGGCATTCAGGTGAAGGCAGGTTTCTTACACTGAGATCTTCCAAGGCAGGCCCTAGCTTGTTTGGCTCAGTGGACAGAACTTTGGCCTGTGGATTGAAGGGTCCCGAGTTCGATTCCAGTCAGGGGCGCATGCCCGGGTTGCGGGCTCGATCCCCAGTAGAGGGCATGCAGAAGGCAGCCAGTCAGTGATTCCTTCTCATGATGATGTTTCTAGTTCTCTCTTCCTCTCCCTTCCTCTCTGAAATCAATCCTATCTAATAAAGAGGAAATTGATGTCCACACCCTCAAGATGGTGGCATCCACAGCCAATAAGGAGGGAATATGCTAATTGCTGCCCCACCCTCAAAGATGGCAGTGCCCATAGCCACAAGATGCCAGCAGGGGAAGGCAGTTAGGGGCAACCAGGCCAGCAGGGGAGGGCAGTTGGGGGTAACTGGGCTGGCAGGGGAGGGCAGTTGGGGGCGACTAGGGAGACAGGGGAGGGCAGTTGGGGGTGACTAGGGAGACAGGGGAGGGCAGTTAGGGTCAATCGGGCCAGCAGGGGAGCAGTTACGCATCAATCAGGCTGGCATGTAGAAGTGGTTAGGGGCAATCAGGCAAGCGAGCAGCAGACTGGGATTGTGAAAGGGATGTCCCAGATTGGGGAGGGTGCAGGCTGGGCTGAGGGACACTCATCCTGCCTGCCCCCCACTAGTGCACGAATTTCGTGCACCGGACCTCTAGTAAAAAAAAAGAAAAGCCCCAGGCAGGCCTTGCCTCTGTGGCTGGCAATAAAACCAGAGGGCCTCAGCCTGCACTCTCTCTGCACTTTCACCTGACCCTGTGGTACCACTGGCAGCAGAAAAATCTAAATCATAACCCTTTAAAGAAGGCCCTTCTTGGCACCACAAATTTCACCATGCAGAGTGGGGAGGGTGGAAGCACAGATTGCCTGAACTGGATAAGAACCTGGGATTAGTCTGGTTTCAAGCCCTCATATCCTTCCTTTTCTGGGGCCCAAGTGTGGGGCTCCCCAGCTCAGGCTCTCCCTACCCCTTCCCAGCCCCTCCCTGGCCCTGTCCATGACTCCTAGCAGGACCTCCAAGCACCAGTCTGCCACACACCTGGGCAGGGCAAGACATAAGAGGCTTGATAAGAAAGGTTCCGTTTCAGAAACTTTAGAGCCCTGGGAAAGCTGGATTTTTCTTTTCCCTTCTTTTGGTGGGGGTAGGGCGGAATTTACAAAATGCAAATTCTATAAAATTGAGTATATCAAGTACCTGTTGTTTTTAGTGTCCCTTCCAGGTGAAAGTCACTTAGCTTAGCAGCCTAACCATAAATTAAATCCATTATATAGAGAGGTTGCAATAGGAAAGCAACACAAAGAGAAATTCTACCATTTCCAGGACAACAGCTCTGCAGAAAGTGAGTCAGGTGTCCCATTTTCAGCTGTTACAGAGGAGGAAGGGAGCTGCAACGGGAGAGCCAACCTCAGGCAGGGCCGCTGGGTGGGAAGAGACAACAGCTGCCCAGGGAGGAACGGGGCCCCTGCACTGCTCAGTCAGCTATGGAGTCTATTAGGTGATTCAGTGTCTGGGTGGTGACGAGGAAGGGGGGTCCCACACCTCCCATCGATAAGAGAAAATGCCTCTCACACAACAGAACTTGGAGTAGGCCCAAGAAAGTAGAGAGCTTCCTGGAGAGGTGGGCATGGGTGACCCTTAGGCCGGTGTGTCTGGGTGAGGCATGGGGTGGTCCTGCAGAGTGGCAAGGGCACAGGAATAGAACTCCAAACCTGTGCATCCTACAATGTCTACCTCCCCAGCATCGCTCAGATGCTCAGGCCCCAAAGCCTGGAATCATCCTGACTTCTTTCTCTCATTCCCCACATCCAATCCAGTGGCAAACCTGCTGGCTCCACTCCCTCCCTCTACCTCTACTGGCTGCCCGGCCTCTCCTTGAGCACAAATCCTACCCTAAGACCTTTGCAGTTGCTGTTCCCTCTGCCTGAAACTCTGCACTACAAGGGTGGACAGCAGATCCTCCTCATTCCCTTCAGGTTCTTGCGCAGATGCTACTTCCTCAGGGAAGTCTTCTCCAAGCCTCTCTACCGGCTTCCCCTGCGGTGTCCTTAAAGCACTTTCCACTTCCTGATGGGCTGTATGTGCCCATGATGGTTCCCCTTACTCAGAACACAAGCTCCGTGAGGGCAGGCCATCACCACCACTGTGGATCCCAGCACCTAGAATTGTGCCTGGCACACAGTAGGCTCACAACCAGTATCTCTGCTCAATGGATGACCATCTCCTGCCTCACTGACCTCACAAGATCGCTGTCAGGATCATGTGAGATGACAGCATGGGGCAGATCCTGACCTTGTCAGGGTGGGCTAAGGGAGAGCCAGGCCAGCTCCTCCGGCAGCTTTCTCCAATTACCCCCAGGGCAGAGCCTAGGGCACATGGCCCTCCACTGAGTCTGCTCACAGCGTGTGCTTGGTTGGTTGCCTTCCCTGCCACAGCACTCCTTAAGGGTAGGGACCCCAGTTTTATCCATCTTCTCGACTCTCCAATATTTAGCACAGAGCACGGCACATGGCGAGGAGCAAGACTTGTTCGTTCTTTGAGCCTGCTTGACTCAAGGGCAGAATTCCTGTCTGATCTCCTAATCTCCAGTGTTTGGCACTCAGCTCATATGCACTAAATGCTGAACTAGCCTGAACCCAAAGGAAGGGCTGGAGTTAGGGAGGCACTGGGATGCCTTCGGGCGAAGCAGCAGTATGTGGGAAGGAAGGGAAGCGGGAAAGAGCATGGTGCTGTTGAGGACTTTTCTTTTTTTTAATGAATTCATTTCTTCTCACGAACTCTTTTTATTTACTGATTTGAGAGAGAGGAAGGCAGAGGGTGAGAAGGAGAGAGGTGGGGGGGAGGGAAGGAAGGAGGGAGGGAGAGAATCTCTGATTTGTTGTTCCACTTATTTACGCATTCCCTGGTTGTTTCTTGTGTGTACCTGACCGGGATTGAACCCACAACCTTGGCATATTGGGACGATTCTCTAACCAACTGAGCTACTTGGCCAGGGCAGGGTAATAGAGGATTTCTATTGGGAGCAAATAACAATGAAGGCTGGAGAGGAAATAACTACTTAGGTGGTCATAAAGCAGCCATTCCTCTGGTTCTCACTAAAATGCTAAATGGCAAGTAACAGATGAGGAAAAAGGAGGGGTCCAGACACTCATCCAAGGTCACAGGGTAGCCCAGAACCAGGGCTCAAATCTGTGACTACTGACTCCCAGCCCAGTGCTCACCTAGGGCCAGATTATAAAAGGCCTTACGTATCCTTAAGAGGGACTTCTGAGGCAACCTGGTGAGCCGCAGAGCCGCCAAAGGGCTCTGACCCGGGGATCCTGCCCCCCGCCCTCCCCCCGTCCCCAAATATGCCTCAAGAGACCAGAAAGCTACATTTGGGGAGATGGAGAGAGGAAGGGCCTGAGCCTAGCCCAGGCTGGGGATCAGGAGACTTGAGTTCCAGCCTAGACCCTGCCACTAATGCACTAGGTGATTTGAACAAGCCCTTCCCTTTCTCTGGCCTCAGTTTCCCCCTTCCTCGAGGTGTGTGGAGAGTCTCTCCAGCTCTGAAATCTGACCTCTGCTACTGGACAAAGCCAGGCTCTGTAACATCCACCATCTCCAGGCAGGCCAACAAGCACAGCATCTGCGCCCAGAACAGTCTTCCTGCACAGCAAGTTCCCACAAGGCGCAACGGGGCAGTGTAGAGCCCTGGTCAGCTACCATGGGAGCTGGCTTCCATCCCAGTTCTTAACCTGAACTTCTCCGTGATCTCTGGCAAGTCACGATACTGCCCTGAGCCTCACTTCCTTCCTCTCTAGCATATGGATAAGCAATGCTTGTGGTCCAGGGTAGCTGTGAAAAAGATAAAGAAATGAAGGTAAACACACACACACACACATACCCCACTCCAAAAAACAAAACACCCAGAGAGCTGGGTGATCATGGAGACAGCTCTGCTTTGAAAGAGGACACAATGGGGACCAAGGACTAAGACACAATGGGGGCTAAGTCGGGTTCCACGAGAGCACAGCAGGGAAATCACGCCTAGAGAGGCGGGGCCCTCCGCTGCAGCACATTTCCCTCACCGCCTGGTCCACTCTGGAGCCTCAGCCCAGTCCCACAGCCAGTGAGAGGAGGACCCACCAGTCAGGTGGCAGCCTGTACCGAAGGCACCTTCTCTTGGAGGCCGGGCAGCCAGCACTCTGAGGGCTGAAGCAGAGGGACTGGGCCTGGGCTGCAGTGAGGGCTGGTCCGGGGGAGGTGGTCCCACATCCAGGCTGGGAGATCCTGAGTGAGATGTCTGGGAGCGGAAAATCTGGAACAACAAGCAGGAGTGCTGGCTAAGGGATCTGTCCAAAATTTCAACTCAAACTCAGCCACTCGTCAGCGGAGGCAGGGAGCCCTGTGATTAAGAGAGAGCCTGGCTCTCCCATCTACTAGCCGTGTCTCATTGGCAGGTGCACACTCTCTGAGTCTCCTCTCTTTACCTGAAAAGTGAGTTCATAATCCTTTCTAGCTTCAAGGACTCTCATCTGAAGATTTGGTGAGATTACGTATTTGGAGCAAAGGGCTGCCAAAGAAAGTGCGCAGCAAAGGGCACAGCTCCATTCCTGCATCCCCGACCCCCAGGCCCAGACAGAGCCTGTAAAGTTGTCAGGGAAGCGGCCAGAGTCAGGAGGCTGAGGCCCCACTCTTAGGCAGCCCCTCTGAAGCAGAGCTTGGTGCTCTGTCCTGTCATCATTAGTTCTAGACTCAGCCTCCTGACAAGGGTGTCCAGAGCTGCTGAGGGAGGCTATGGGGAGGCTATGGGGAGGCTGAGAGGAGGCAGAAGCCCTCTGAAGCCCCACTGAATTGCCTTCTTGTCCTGTAAAAGCTGTAAAAGTTCCTTCCAGAGGACCTGCGCACCGGTCACAAGAGCCGTAGACGTAGCTGGGCCAGGCAAACGCAGGTTCCCTGAGGCTCGCTGGCAGGGTGCGGAGGCCAGAGGCTCTCTCTAGGCAGGTGTCCGAGGCATCCATGTCCGAGGGGTGCCCTGAAAGTCTCCCCCACACGTCTCCTAAAGACAGCCCAGCTGGCTGAGCATCATGAAGGAGGGGAACAGCCTCTCCCGGCCTCCTCTCCCTGCTCACTGGGGACGATTTGTCACCTCAGGCCTCTGGGAGCCAGAAGGTGTACTGAGTAGATGGGAGAGCTAAGCATGCTCAGAGAATGCTGCCCTTTGGAGGACACTGCAGAGAAAAGGTGAGGATGCGGTCGGCTGCAGGCCTTGGTCCCGGTGTGGGCAGTCAGGCCTCGCCAGGCAGAGGAATACCAAGAAGCCACTGGCAGTTAAAGAAGCAGGGCCTTCCAAGACCACTCTGGGGGACATTTGAGATCTTGCTCCCCAGCAGATATCATCAGTTTGACTCAAATAAACTCTTATAAAAATTTTTTAAAAAAAGATGATTTCAATCCATTTCACATATGCAAAGAATAAAGCCCAGAGAGGGCAGGAACTTAGTCAAGGTCACACAGCAAGGCAGTGGCTGGGATTCATGCTAAAGCTGGTCCTCGCCTGGAACATAGCCACCCATATCTACTCCCGCCTTTTGTAAACTGCCTTTTATTGAGTACTTCATGGTGATGCATCACATACCGTAACTACATGGTTCTCTAGAAGTTCTCGGATGTGGGTATCACCATCCTCATGGTGCAGCTGAGGAAACTGAGGCAGAGAGAGGTGAAGGGATTTAACCAAGGCCCCTCAGTTGGTCCTTTTGACTCCAGAGCCACAGCCCAACCATGCTTCCTCCAGCTTTGAGCCCTGTCTGCTATGCTGGGAACAGGAACCCGGTTCCCTTAAGACTGTCACTGGCTTGCTATGTGGCCTTGTGGGTGAGCCACCCACTCACTCTAAACCTCTGGTTTCCCAACACTCCTGGCAGACCCAATCTGCCCTAGTGCTGCGTGTGTGCTGCAGCAGGAGGACCAGGAGCATCTGGCACCCTGGTGAGAAGGAATGGAACAGCTGTAAGCACCCCCCCCCCCATTATCACCTATGTCACTGCCTTGGGGGACACAGTACAGCCCTCCAGCCACACACACCAGCATGGGAAGGGACAATTATCACCTCGCTCAGCAATGCCACGAGATCGGCACCGTTTCCATTTTCCAGGGGGGAAACTGAGGCTCGGAGCTTAAAGAACTTGCCCAAATGCCACACAACCAGTAAGCCACAAAACTGGTGCTTGGTCCCAGGAATGCCTGATCCTGGAGGCCAAGCTCTGCCCTCTCACTAGGCTGCTCAATGGGACCGGCCATCACTGCCTCCTGCGGCTGCTCTCATCCTCAGGGCACAGGTCCCAGCGTCTGACTCAGACGTGCTGTGTGTGAGAGCCTGGCCGGAGGCTGGGAGGCCGTCAGGGACCGAGTAAGAGTCCCTGCCCCACGACCAGGAAAAAGGAAAGAAAGCCTCCATCAGTACCTGCTTCCCCCTGGGCAGGGCCTGGCACATGGCACAGAGGCAGGGAAGCGTGAAGCAGGGGGAGGTGCTGGGAGGCAGCCATGCACACACGGCAGGACCAAGGAGGGCCTGGGCCTCAGGCTGGAGCCCTGGTTCTAATCAGCTCCGTCGCTCAGCCTCCTCGGGAGACAAGAATGTTGGTGACGGGAGCACTCCCTGAGGACTCCTTAGGCCTCACAACTACCCAGTGACAGGCACTATCATACCCACATCACAGATGAGGAAGCTGAGGCTCAGGGAGACCAGGGTAGTGGCAAGGCCACGCAGGACTCAAGCCCCGGAAGCTGACTTGAAGCTGAGGTGTTCATCCTCCAGGGCATTTCTCAACGATCGGAGCCACAGAGCAAAGGAGCTAGATAGCTATTTCCTCTCTCTATATATTTTTTGGATTTTTATAACAGTTTATATGAGCCACACTGATGGCACAGGCCAGGAAGCAAGATCCCAAGTGCTCTGGTTAACTGTTTCCTCAATTCGCCAAAGGATGGACCTGACTAGAATGGTCTCTGAACGTTCAAAGGAGCAGCAGACTGTTTCACCAGCAGAGTGGAAGGAACGCTGCTCCTGACTGCCTCGCCACACTGCCCTGACCCTGGGCCTTGGGTTTTGCTCCCCCACATGAGGAAAGAGGACCAGGTAACCTCAAACGGCTTTCACTCTGGCTTCATGATTCAGTCTTTCAGTCCCACCACTTTCTTGTGCGATAACTTCTGTGGCATCACCATTCACAGCCACTGGAACACGTGTCACTCCACAACCTCGCCCTGAAATTGGATACCAGGGCTCAGAGCCACTCCCCAAACCCTACCCTGGACCAACAGGGCACTCCCAGGCTGGCCCTGCCAGGCTTCCTGATATCACTGCCATGGGCATTATCATAACTGAGCTTCGGCTCCAAGAGAGGTGGGAGCCACAACAGGGGGGCCATTTCCACCACCGTGTACCTGGCGCTGTGTGTGTGTGCAGTGGCTAAACACCTGGGCTGGTACAGTGCAAACCTTATCACGCCAAATTCTTCCTGAGCGAGACACAGGCCTCAGCCCATGGCGATCAGGGTTGGGTTTCCGGATTCCTGACCTCAGCCCGGGCCATAATCTCACCAGGCTGAGGGACGCTTCTCTATCCTCTTACAGAAGCTGTGGGCCAAGGCTAAGGAGATCTGAACCTTGAGCTAAAAGAAGTCTAAGCGACAACTGAAATCCACGCCATCATCCGCCCACGAGGGCAGGGAGCAGGAGTGCTAGTCCAGCTTCTTAGGGAATGAGTTCCGTGGGGCAGGGAGACGGACAGAGGCCCAGGTTTGGGAGTACAGTTAGGACAGGGAAGGTGCTATGGCCTAGGCTGGGGAAGCATGTCCCTCCCCATCCAAGCCCCCAATCCTCTGCCCATCTTTCTGCTTCTTTATCCTCTTGGACCAGAGGATGGTGGGCACTGATCACTGCCTGGAAGTTCTAGTTATCCCTGTGGCCTCTGCCAGGGAAGGGGCGGGGGAGCCATGGGAAGAGGCTGGGAAATTTTCTCCGGTGTCGCAGTGGGGAGTCCCCGCAGCGAGAGCCAAGCTGGCCCAGGGAGACTGGGAACCGGTGGAGATAAGGGAGACTGGGAGGCTGCAATACTGATGCCCCTTTCGGTTTGGTTCTGGCTCCAGTGCTTGCTGGCTCCGTGGCCTTCCCTGGCTCATGGTTTCCTGGTGTGTAAGACAATGAGATGCAAATCTAAATGACAATGCGGCACCATCTCACAGAATGGCTACCATCAACAAATAACAAATGACAAGTGCTGGGAAAAAGGAACCCTCCTGCACTGCTGGTGGGAATGCAGACTGGTGCCACCACTATGGAGAACAGTATGGAGCTTCCTCAAAAAAACTAAAAATGGAACTGACATTATCCAGTGATTTCACTTCTAGGAATATATTCCAAGAAACCAGAAACACATCAGAAAGGATATATGCACCCCTGTATTCATAGCAGCACAATTCACCATAGCTAAGATTTGGAAACAGCCTAAGTGCCCATCAGCAGATGAGTGGATTAAAAAACTGTGGTACAGCTACACAATGGAATATTATGCTGTGGTAAAAAAAGAAAAAGAAAAAGGAATTCTTGCCCTAACCAGTTTGGCTCAGTGGATAGAGCGTCGGCCTGCGGATTGAAGGGTCCCAGGTTCGATTCCGGTTGGGGGCATGTACCTTGGTTGTGGGCACATTCCCAGTAGGGGATGTGCAGGAGGCAGCTGATCGATGTTTCTCTCTCATCGGTGTTTCTAGCTCTCTATCCCTCTCCCTTCCTCTCTGTAAAAAAAAAAAAATCAATAAAATATATATAATCCTATCAAATAAAGAGGTAATATGCAAATTGATCATCATTCCAACACATAAGATGGCTGCCCCCATGTGGTCAAAGATGGCCGGCAGGGGAGGGCAGTTGTGGGGAATCAGGCTAGCAGGGGAGGGCAGTTAGGGGTGACCAGGGGGGCAGAGGAGGGCAGTTGAGGGTGACCAGGGCTGCAGGGGAGGGCAGTTAGGGGTGATCAGGCCTTCAGGAGCGGGAAGTTAGGGAAGATCCAGACCTGCAGGGGAGGGCAGTTGGGGGAGGACCAGGCAAGCAGAGGAGGGCAGTTAGGGGAGACCAGGCCGGCAGGGGAGGGCAGTTGGACGCAATCGGGCCGGCAGGAGAGCGGTTAGGCGTTGATCAGGCTGGCAGGGGAGTGGTTAGGGGGTGATCAGGCTGGCAGGCAGAAGTGGTTAGGGGCAATCAGGAAGGTAGCATGCAAGAGGTTGGGAGCCAGCAGTCCTGGATTGTGAAAGGGATGTCCGACTGCCCATTTAGGCCTGATCTCACCTCGAGGATTCCCAGATTGGAGAGAATACAGGCTGGGCTGAGGGACACCCCCCTTCCCTGTGCACAAATTCGTGCACTGTGCCTCTAGTATATATATATAAAAGACAATGAGCTGGGTTAGAGGCTTCCTCTAGCTCTGGCAGCCCATGGTTTTACATAATAACCAGCATCCATGCATCACTTTCCATTCTGCTTTGAGATACTCCATCTCATTGAAAGCTCATGGGCATCCCTCTGAGTGGGTACGGGTTCTCTTTTGTTAACGATGAGAAAACCAAAGCTCAGGGTATTTAAGCCCAAGAGCACACCCAGACAGGGTGCAGTAAAGCCAGGATTTGCACCCAGGGCTCTGGGTTCCACAGAAAAAAAAGCCCAAGATTGGCCCTGCCAGGCCAGAGTGAAAGGCCCCGAGGGACAGGCTCAGGAGCTCATTCCAGCCTGTCCCTCTCGAAGCTGCTCCTTCGATGCAGATAAGGGAACTCTTAGATCTAACCCTAGTCGGTGTAGCTAAGAGTGGCGGCTGGTGGACCAAAGGGTCAGGGCCTGGTCTGGGCTTCTTTCACACTGATGTTGTGTTCTCTTTCCCCCACTCCCTTCCTCCCTTCCACTTTCTCTCTCTAACAAAAAACAAAACAACAACAAAAATCAATGGAAAAAATATCTTCAGGTAACGATTAACAAAAATAAATAAATAAATAAATAAATAAATAAATAAATCTGACTTAATGAAAAAAGTTGCAAGAGTATGAACAGCATTATTACTAAAATAAATTTTTATGAAAAAATTTTCATACAATTACAGGGAAAAGTGCAGGCAGACGCAATGAACTGTGCAGAGTGATTAGCCTGAGGAACAGGGGAATGAAAGGGATATGACCTGTGTGTTTTTCTTTATATACTTATGTAGTGTTTGACTTTTCTTCCTTTTGCAAACAAACAAAAAATCTGGGGGAAATTTTTTGAGCACCTACTCTAAGTCAAAATTCAGCATTAAACACTTTACTATAATTTAATTTTCACCAAAACCCCATGAAGTATAAGAATGTTCAGAGCAGCTTAGTTCACAATTGTCAAAAAAGGGAACCAACCCAAATGCCTGGCAACACAAGAATGGCCCAACTGTGGTGCATTCACACCAGGCAGTGCCGCACAGCAACAGAAAGAACACACCTCTGCTACACGCGACAACAAAGAGGAACCTCATGGAGACGCTAATCAAAAGCCAGACACGAAAGAGCACCTGTTGTCCGATTCCTGCTTTGTGAAGTTCAAGAACAGGTACGACCAACTGGTGACAGAAATCAGAATACGGGTTACCTTAGGGGAGTGTGGGGGCACAGACAAGGAAGGGCAGGAGGGGACATTAGAGGGGCACACAAATGTCCTTTATCTGGATCTGGGTGGTTGTTAACATGGACGTAAACATCCTATATAATAAAAGGGTAATATGCAAATTGACCCTAACAATAGAACCACTCGGAATGACTGGTCACTATGACACACACTGATCACCAGGGGGCAGATGCTTAATGCAGGAGCTGCCCGTGGTGGTCAGTGCACTCCCACAGGGGGAGCTCTGCTCAGCCACAAGCCAGGCTGACGGCTGCCAGTACAGCAGTGGTGATGAGAGCCTCTCCTGCCTCCTCAGCAGCACTAAGGATGTCCGACTGCAGCTTAGGCCTGCTCCCCACTGGCAAGTGGATATCCCCCCGATGACTCCCGGGCTGCCCGAGAGATGTCTGACTGCCAGCTTAGGCCCGATCCCCTGGGAGCAGGCGTAAGCCAGCAGATGGACATCCCCCAAGGGGTCCCAGACTGTGATAGGGCACAGGCCAGGCTGAGGGACCCCCCCTCCGCCCGTGTGCACTGGGCTTCTAGTTTGTAAATAATCACTGAGGTACACACTTTAAGATCACCACTTTAACTGGGTATGTTATTTCTCAATTTAACAAATAGAGGGAGAAAAGTTAAAAAAATAGTAATAAAAAAGCATGCAGGGGAGACTTATCTCCAGGAAAAATGATGCTCACAAGTCAGGTACCCAGCCTAAGAGTGAAGCTAGGATTCAAAGACATGTCTGATGACCTTAAGCCACCAAGTCCTTGACACCCACCATCCGGCACTGGACAGGCAACCTTGTCCCTGGGGTCAGATGAAGACCCACTTGCTCCTCCCTGCTAATCAGTGGTTACTGTGGTCCAGTCACCTGCTCACACTAACTGGAGCCCGGCTCTCCAAGAGCCTCAGCACACTGACAGCTGCTGGTTAACTGTGAAGGCCAAGAGCTGGAGCCAGGTTCACAACTAAAGCTTTGGGCCCGCAGGGAACTGGGTGGGAAGGAGTGCTCTGTACCAGGAAAGGGTGCCCACTTGCCATAGTAAGCTCTGGCCCACAATGATGGAATTTCAGCCGAAGGACAGGGGAACAGCAGACCTGGACAGTGCTCTGGCCACTGGGCCACACTGCCTCACACTTTTCCCATTAGGATCCCAAGTCCCTGTTGATTCACAAAAGCTAGGCCCTGCCAGCCAACCTTACCCTCGTACCCAGCAGGAACCAGGAGGAGAGGCGTTCTGAGGAACTTGGCTCCCTCAGAGCCCCCACTCTTTGCTTCAAATCCCCGGCTTGTGCTGGCCCTCCTCCCTCCCCCTGCAAAGGGAATCATTCCTGCTGCTTGGCACGTGTCCCCCTCGCCTGCTATATCCTCTCCATTCTCCCCACAACTCCTACACAATCCTTGTCCTAAACCATTTCCTGCAGTTTCCCAGCTGATCAGTTTCTTAGGAAGGATAATTATCCACCGAGAGAGAAGCCAAAAAATTCCCGGAGCCAGAAACACCAGGAAAAACGTCACCTGGTCCATTCTCCACCTGCCAGGACAGCCTTGTCCTAAACAGAGGCCGAACATGGTTATGCCCCCAAATCTCTGCAGTTCACGCTCGGCTGCACTGAACCAGAGGCTTTGCTGATCTGTCCCAAAGCAGGTTTGGACCTCATGGCTACTCCTTCTAAACGGCAGAGCCAGAACGGAGAGCCGAGAGCCGTCTGCCACCAGGGCCCACTCTGCATTGTGCCGCCTCCCTGTCACTTCAGCCTGCTTTGTATTCTGTTTACATGTCTTATCTCCCACGCAAAACTGGCAGCACCACAGGGTGGGAAGCTCCGCCCACACAGCAGTGCTAGCGCACAGTGGATGCTTGGAGGCCAGCTGAAGAGAAGGTGGGACACCCAGGGACAGCCACCTGACCCCTGCAGAAGGAACTGGGGGGGGGGGGGATGTGCAGGAAAGAATGACATTTACACCCTCACAGCCTACGAGCTGGGAGACCTGAACTAGCCCCAGCTCTGCCACCGCCCACTGTGGCCTGTGGACACATTTCCCCTTGGGGCTTCCGCTTCCTCCTCTGTGAAATGAGGGGGTTGGGCCGGGCTCTGTCAGTGGTCATTGCCCACCAAACATTTCCAAGCCCTTACGATACCACAGCGGTCACTGACTCCCCCCATCGTGCAGTGCACATCAGGCACCACATACTCGGAGCTGCAGGAGCCAGAGCCAGAATTCAAGTCCAGGCCTTCTGACTCCACCCCCTTATCTTGTCCACTACACCTCTGGACTCCTCACTCTGTCTCTAGGATCCCTCCCAACAATAAAAGCCAATTCTGATTCTAGACCAGCCCTTTCCCAGAATGAAAACTCCCCAGGCCACATGGGTCCACAGAATTCAGCCGCAACACACATTGCAGGGTCCTGGCTCTGGGCTGGGCGGTGCCACACCTCCCACATGACAGGTCTGGTGACCGCCTGCCTGCAGATGCTGGGGCTGGACAAGGGAGGGGGCAGGAGTCCAGCAGAGCCTGGCACCCACTCAACCGTTCCTTTCCCCACGTGCCTCATCCCTTCCTGCTTGCCCCCGCTCCCTGTTCACCCCTCCCTGGGAATGGCTCTCTGGGGCCGGAGCTTCTGTCCCACCCTGACCTGGCCAGAGGTGCCTGTTGGAAGGTTCGCTCTTGATACTTTCACAGACCCAGGCGAGTAGCTGTGGGCCAGCGACTTGCTTTGCTTGCCTCACTGTGGCCAGCACAAAGCCAGAGCCAACTCTCCATCTCTGGTTCCCAGGCTGCTCTGCACTTCCCTCTCCAGGTTAGACCACGTCAGCCTGCTCAAAGCCTCCGATGGCACAACATAGCACCTAGAATCCAATCCAATGTCCAACCCAGGCCCACACACAGGCGCAATGTGCCCTGGCCCTTGCCTTCCTCTCCATTCTCACACACCTCCCACTCTACTCCAGGTTCCTTGAACCCACTCGCCCATCGACTGGCTGACTCCCAGGGGCTCCCTAAGTCCCCTGGTCTTTGAAAGGCAGCTCCTTCTTGTCATTGCTCAGCTCAAAAGCCATCTTCCTGGAGGGGCCTTTGTTGACCGTCCAGAGTAGCGCATCTCTCTCTTGTTTAGTTCCTTCAGGACATCTACTGCTGCCCAACACTGCTGTGTCACTCTGGCAAGTGAGCCTTTGACATCAGGAGTCTCCCTGTCTGGCTCCTGCCTGCATCCTTAGCACTGAAAATAGTGTCAGATGTGGAGTGTGTGTGTGTGTGTGGGGGGGGGGACATACTACACATGAGACTGGGTGGCCAGGCCTCTCTGTGGAGCTGGTATTTGATCCAGGGCCTGAATGAGAGGGCTGGTGGTGTGCGGGCAGTATTCGAGGCTGGGGAAAGTAAGGGTGGCGGCGGACTGGAAGAACAGGCCTGGCAGACTCAGTGTGTTTGAGGAACCCAAGAAGGCTGGTGTGAGCGCAGCAGGGGAAAGAGCAGCAGGAAGTGAAGTTGAGAGGTACAGGCCACACCTCCCCTGGAGTTTACCGCAAGTTCACCAAGAAGCAATGGAAAGGTTTTGAGCAGGGAAGCACCACATTCTAGTTTACATTTCTAAAGGCTCCCTCTGGCTGCTCTGCAGAGTTGGAGAGCTGATAACGGGCAGAGGGGAGTGGAGCCAGAAGACCATTCAGAAGACACTGGAGTCACCAGGTCAGAGATGCTCATGACTGAGGGGGAGCAGAAGAGGAAATGAAACAAAGGGGCAAGCATTCAACCCACAGAGCCACGCTTTCCACCAGCATGAGAAGCCCTGCCAAGTCTATGCCCATCTGGCTGCAGTTCTAGATGCTCACACCTACCCAATCTTACTTCTCACTGACCCCCAGCCCAGACCTAAGCCTCAGCTGCTGGGCCTCCTCTCAGGTGCCACTCACACCCACCGCTCCGAGCCTCAGCTGGTACTGTGACCCTCGCCTGACCCACCTCCTCCCTTCTTATGAGAGCCTTGTGACCCCACCTGCACGAAGGCCTCTGCTCCCTGCTCATTCCAGCCACCTTTCTCCCCTCCCTGAAGTCCTACTGGGCTTCGAGGCAAAGACACAGTAATCATCATGCACTTAATCATCCCCTGTTTTACCTTCCGGAGGTAACTGCAAGCTGGATGAAGACAGCTATCACAACTCACATCCCTCAGGGTTGACGTGACACCTGGACAGTGATGTGCTATGTGGAGCCTTCAGCACAAAGCCAGGCACTCAGTAGGTCAACTACGTCTCCGTCAACAGTAGCGGTAACTCACCACTGACCTATGGCAACACCAAACCCTGCAGCTCACAGCCCCTCAGAGAGGCTCAGCTTCTCCTCCCAGCCAAGCTAGTGGGTGAGCAATGCATGGGGATGAGGTGGAGGGGGGTTTAGAAGCAGAAGGCAGGGGCTCTGCAGTATTCATACCTCTCCATGCCCTTCTCCAGCTTCTCCCTCCGTGTGAGCACAGCAAAGTTCTGCTTAACCTTCAAGCCTCTGCTTAAAGCTCTGGGAAGCCTTCTCTAACTTGCCCCCCACCCTTCATAGCACATCACAAGTGCCTGTTTGCATGTTGGCCTCCCCCTCCCCGCAGCTCCCCACCCCGCCCTGCACCGTGAGGCTGAGATTATATTTATTCATCTTTCCACCTTTAGCACAGCATTTATCAGGCATGAATCAGTGTTTGCTGAGGGTGGGTCTCCTGCTCTCCCAAGCTCAGATGCCTCAGCTCACAGCTCGCGGTGTCACCAGTCCTGGTGACATCCAGCCCGACCCCAATCAATGCCCTCTGGCCCTAAAATCATCCTCCACTTCTAGACTCCACTCTCATCTCCTCTTCCTTTGATGCTACCAGGAGAGTGGCACCCCCCATTTCTGAATGCTTATGATATACGTGGGCTTTAAAGACATTACCCATTGGCCTTAACCGGTTTGGCTCAGTGGATAGATAGAGTGTTGGCCTGCGGACTGAAAGGTCCCAGGTTCAATTCCAGTCAAGAACATGTACCTTGGTTGCGGGCACATCCCCAGTGGGAGGTGTGTAGGAGGCAACTGATCGATGTTTCTCTCTCATCGATGTTTCTAGCTCTCTATCCCTCTCCCTTCCTCTCTGTAAAAAATCAATAAAATATATATTTTTTTAAAAAACATTACCCCATTGATTGGGGAAACTGAGGTTCAGAGTGATGCATTTACTAAGTGGCAGAGTCTTCTGCCCTTAACACTGGCACATCATAGCTGGGTCTATTTTAAAAACCGTCACCTGTTCTGCAAAAGTGTAGCTTTTATAGCTACATGTCAAGTTGTCATACAAAAATCGTGTTTGTTCATTAAATGTTTCAAGTGGCAAGTCTTCCTATTCCAGGTAAGTGGTGAAATGCCTGGTAAGTGGGAGAAACAGTACGGGACCTGGAATGGGAAGTCCTGGGACTGGCCACTATGACTCTAGGCAAATCACCTAACTGCCCTGGGCTGGCTTCTTCATTGATAAAAAAGTGAATGGCGGCATCTCCCCAAAAGGTTTCCTGATGCGTGCTGGGAAGTGCTCTGCCACCTTAGCGGGGTACTCAATAAAAGGAGAATATTATTCAGCACAGCCCTGGGCACACAGCAGGCACCACTGAGTGACTGTTCAGATCCTCAGAAACTCTGCGGTCAGACAAAATGAGCCAGTATGTCTCTTCCTCCTGGACCCGAAGGGGGCTCCTAAGGGCCCCCATTCATTGTGTGTGCAGAATGTGCCGAACACTGTACCCCGCATCTTACAAGAGCACTCTCCCCCAATCCTCCCGACATCCCTGCCAGGTGTTACCCCACGTTCCAGATGAACAAACTGAGACTCAAAGAGGGGCAGTAACTTGCTCAAAGTCATGGTGCTACGAAGCGACAGCGCAGAGATTTGAAGTGAAGTCTGCTGAGCTGCAAAGCCTGTGTTCCTAACCACCCAGTTTCCAAAGGGCACCACTCCGGGACGCTCCTGTGCAATCCCACGGTCCCCAAGTAGAAATCTGTTTGTGCCTAGATGCTGTTTTTGTCAAGCTGCTCGTCTAAATCCGAGTTCACCCATCACCTTCACAAAGCCACTCCCCATGTTCCCAGGTGAGGTCTTTCTGCCTCCTCTAAACCTCACAGAATCCATCTGCACCTCCGGTCACAGCCGCTTTCCATTGTCCCTGTGTCTATGCTGCATTTCTCAAACCAGTTCCTGAACTCCTTGAGAGAGAGCCGGTCTCCTGCATCTCTGCGAGCTCCACCAGCCAGCCAGGCAGGCCCGGGAGGGTCGGGGGAGGGTGCTTGCTCCCCGCTCTGCTAAGCTGTAACTTGAGGCTGGGGCTGTGCTCAGCTAGGTGAGCTGCCCGCCTCACGCTGGCATCCTGCCTACCTGGTACAGCTTCCAGAGCCCTGTGGGCCCTGGCCCAGGACTCAGGAGATCTCATTCCCTGGTTTGATGGCAAAAATGCTATAAAAAGCACAGCGCCCAGGCTCCACATTATTTCCTGGTGGCACACAAAGGCCTGAGGAATGTGACGGCTGAGGGAAGACGCCTCCAGGCTGGCTCAGAAGTCCCAGGTCTTTCACTTGGTTCTCCTGCAAGGACCTTTGTGGCCGGGCCAAATGGTTTCTCTACCATTAATAGTTCTCTGATAGGTCCTCCAGCAGGAAGCTGCCCTTCCTTAGCCTTAAAGGGCTCACTGGAGAGTAACTAATGCTTAGATGCCAACATCTAGGCCAAAGACCACAGTCCTTCCTCTCGGTCCAGTTCTTACTGCCCAGAGACCCCTGGGTTAGTTAACAGAACAGAAAAAGCCTTCCCTCTGCCATTGACTTATGTGTGGTTCTGGGTACGTCCTCTCCGGGCTTCAACTGGAAAACGAGGAGACTGGATCAAAACATCTCCAGTTCTCCTTTGCATCCTTGGACCACAGGCTAAAATAAGGTTCAGTCCACCTCTAATATTCTAGAGGCAGAATAATATTCTCTACTTTCACTTCAAAAGCAGGGTGGGAGCAGCAAACGGGGGCTTAGTTTTCTCAGATAACAGTAGAGGCCAACTGGGGCTGCCTAACACGACACCCTCAAAGCCTGTCCCTTCAGCGGCAATCGCTTGCTTCTGCTAACTCAAAGGTAGCTGTTCCCCCTAACAAAACCTCAGAGGTGTGTTCGTGCCCCAGCCACTTTAGGAAAAAGGGCAGGGGCCTGAGTTACCGCTGGGCTCACCATAGAAACCTAGCAAACCCAGGGGGCAGAAGGAACCCAGGATCTTCCCTGCCTGAGCAAGGGAGGGAGGAGCCTGCTGCAGCTGCTTTGCTCCCCGATCCAGATGTGTTTCTCTACTTTACAGTCCTTTTCCCTTCTCTTCTCCCAGGACACAGCTTACTCATTCTGACGAGGTTCGTTCCCCTAGCCTAGGAATTCGACAGTTCCCCAGGCAAATTCCACTCATCCCAGGGTCAGTACCGCTTTGTCCAAGGAAAGTCCTTCACCCTTCAAATTCCCACCGCACGTAAGGCTGAAGCTCTCAGCCTTTGGGGAGCCACAGATCCATCTGAAAATCTGTGGCTACATGGGTCTTCTCCCTCTGATGAAAGCACACATATATAAATGTCTGCAGGCTACTTTAGGGGGTCCATGCACCCTTCAACTCCATCATGCACTCAGGAAGAACCTTAGAAACCTGTATCCTAGAATAGCACACCCCCCAGTCCATTCTCCCACCTAAACCAGAATCCCTTCTAAAAGCCCTCCTGAAGGACGTTCCTCTTCTCCACCTGGCCCACTGCTCAAGATCACCTCCTTCACGACCAGCCAGTGTGGATCAGTGGTTGAGCGTCGACCTATGAACCAGGAGGTCAGGGTTTAGTTCCCGGTCAGAACACATGCTTGGGTTTCGGGGCTTGGTCCCCAGAAGGGGCATGCAGGAGGCAGCCAATCAATGATCCTCTCTCATCACTGATGTTTCTCTTTTTCCCTCTCCCTTTCTCTCTCTGAAATCAATAAAAAAATATTTTTTAAAAAGATCACCTCCTTCAGGAAGCCTTCCCTCATCTCTCTTCCTTTCTGATAACCTCAGCATCCGAGCTGAGCGACACTATTTCCCACCTGTGCTTTCTCCCTTGTGCGTTATCTTACTTCCTCAGCAAGAGTGGGCTCTCTGAGAGCCCATTTATTTAATCCCATAACTCAGAGCTGGAGTTGGAAATGACCATCATCTTGTATTTGAGGATTCTGTGCTCCAAAGCCAGGGATCATGACAGCAGGGACCCATCCCCTAAAGAATGGGTTGTGTAGATTCCTCTCCAAGGGCCTCACAAGTCTGCCCAGGCCTCCCCAGAACAGAGAACCCCCTGGGATGACCACCTTTCCTGTTGGAAAGTCCCAGAGAGCCTTTCAACAGTGGAAATTGACAGGTAGGGAAACTAAGGCCCAGGGTGGCAAAATGACCTACCATAGGTCAGTATGTAAGAAAGAGGCAGAGCTAGGACTAGGACCCTGATCCCCAATTCCCAGCCTAGAGCTCTGTCCCTTTACAAGTGGCTTTATGACAATTAAGCCTGCCCTCATACTCCCACACTCATTATTCATAGAGAATTCCTGAAAAGATACACAAGAAAGTTAACACTGCTAACCTCTGGGGAGTATGACAGTGGGGGTAGTCAGAGAAGTGAGGAGGGGAACTTTTACTTTGTACCTTAATACCCTTCTGTGTTTCTGGGGTTTATTTTTGTTTGTTTGGGTTTTTGTATATATATATATATATATATATATATATATATTTTATCATGAACATGTTTTATTTATTCATATTATAAAAATAAAAACAAATCTGCCACAGAAAGGAGATTCTGGCCCCAGTCCACTCCCAACACACACATAAAAACAAAGAGAAGCCATAAGTCAACCTGTCCAGGTACAACTATAATGAGGTTGCTTTCTTGTGTGGTTTATGGCCACTAGCCTCATTAATTCACAGGCACAGTGTGGTTGATGGCTTGAGGAATCTTCCCGAGAAAAGCTTAATTCAGTTAGGGCTCTTGGCAGCCCCCTGAGGAAGCTCTGATATCCTGCTTTTACTTACACAAATCAAGAGCCGACCAAACAAACCCTGACTTCCCTAGACAGACCCCACCCAGCCCAGAGGGGATGCCCTTGCAAGATGCTCCATTAGGAGAGCCAGCTGCAGGAGGCTGGGAGGGACGGGGACAGGCAGCTACACACAGAAAGCATGATCTGTCACTTCCCGAGCTCATTCTGCTCCCTGGCCTGGCCTCCAGTCTGGTGACTAGACTCTCCAAACTTTGCTCTCCCTCCTCTCGGAGCTGTCAAAGTGGTTTCTGTGTGGCCAAAGGCGTCATGTGGCCCCCAAGTCAATCAAGCATTCATTCATTCCTCAAATACTTTGGAGCCAGACACAGAAGAGCTGTGTCCTCAAGGGGCTTACATTCTTGTAGGAATCTGTACTAAGAATAGCTCTCTGTCGCCTGCTTATCCAATTCTCTACCCTTCAAGACTGGCTCAAGTTCCACCTCCCCTGAGAAGCCTTCCCTAACCACCCCTGCCCTTGGGAACTGATTGTTCCTCAGCGTTGCTTCTGCCAGGAATCGGCCCAGCCCTGCACACAGATCAACCACTTTCTCCTAAGCGGACCGGGAGCTCTTAACGAGCAGAGCTGGGGTTTCACTCTTGTTGGTTCCCTGATGGGCTACAAGTTAAATGCCTGACGGATATTTCAGCTGGCCTGTCTCTTCCACCCCAGATGAATTAATTAGCTGCTCCCAGTCCTGGCTGGCCAGCACAAACACACAGCCTTTAACTTTGCCTGGCACAAGGCAAGTGCTATGTACATGTTAGCTATCTATTATTTTGGTGAGTTTGTGGGCCCTGATGCACAGCTGTGATGTCACCTCTCCATCTTCAGTGGCCTGGTCTCAAACAGCCTGAGCACTGTGGAAGGACCAGTCTGACCTGAGGGGTAAGTGTCCCCCAAGAGATCAGGAAGGGAGCCTGGGAAGAAACAGGATTTCTCATTAGAGCTGCTTAAGGAAACATCTTTTCAGAAAACAGCTTGCTGGGATAATTTGGGGAACTCCAGATTTTCAGCAAGTCAGTATCAGAACTTAGGGGTCAGGTCTGGCCTAGCAGACCCTGAGACTTGGCCCCTCATGTTGGATGAGCTTCAGAGGAAAGAAAATGAAGTCAGCATGATCCCAGGGAATGGGAGCAGCCACTGATCCAGGCCTAATCCAAAACTTAGTTCAGTTAAAATTAGATTAGCCCATAAGATTAAAAATACCCACATATAATCATGGGCTGCCTTAAAGTGCCAGTTGATGTTTATCAGCATCTAAAGAGATGGTTTGGCCCAGTGCGGTGTGTGCAGACAACCTTGGGGAGACATGTCTGACTCAGACGTTTGCGGGGGGAATGAGTGCTGCAAAATGAGGCCCACACAGGCGATGGATGACTCAGGAATAACCCAGGTCCTGGGTTTGCTGAGTGAGCCTTCTCCCCAGCACGGAAGGAAAGGGGAGGGGGTGGGGGTTATGGGAAGAGGGAGGGAAGAAGAAAGGCCTGCCAGCTGTGTAGAGGCTGGCATTCCCAGAGGGAGCCCGGGGCCCCTCAGCTCCACTTCCCAGCTCCTCCTGTGTCTCCCAATGCCAGCCACCTCTGAGGACTACTTGCTTTTCAGTGGGACTTGAGAGGGTCACAGTTTTCCCCCCAAACCCAAGAAATGATCCACACAAAGCATCCAAGACTTGAAATACTAAAACCTTTCAACCTTCCCTGTTCAAAATGATTTGGGGAATAAAACTTCTGACCTGAAAGGGAGTCAGGGCATAATGAAAAAGAAAACATGGGCTCCCAAGTCAGACGATCTCGGCTTAAGCCCCAGTGTTTTCTAGCTGTGCCAGTACCCGACACAGCCTCTGAAACAGGAGTGTAATAAGTGCCGGCTAATATAATGAACAAATATTTAACACAAATATTACAAATTAGAAAACAGAGAGGTTGTGCCTTGCCTAAGGTCACACAGCTCGGCAGCAAAGAGCTAAGACCAGATCTCAGATCTCTTCACCTCCCCCCTCCCTCCCATCCAGCATGTTTTCTGTGTGATTTTGTTGCTGTTGTTATTTATTTGTTTTTAATGATTTCAGAGAGAAGAAGGGAGAGGGTAAGAGGGATAGAAACATCAAAGATGAGAGAGAATCATTGATCGGCTTCCTCCTGCACGCCCCCTACTGGGGATCCAGCCCAAAACCTGGGCATGTGCCCTGATTTAGAATCAAACCCTGATCTGGTTCATGGGTCAACGAGCAACCACTGAGCCACACCAGCCGGATATGTTTTCTGTTTTAATTCACTTCTCTGCCTCTCCTTTCTCCTCTTAGAGGACCTACAACATTTTCAAGGAAAAGGAAGAGCCCTCCATGTCAAAGGTTTGTTGCTCCACAAAGAGAGCTCTGAGTCCAGCCCTCATGCTCCTCCTCCAAGCAATTACAGATGTGTTCAAGGGGGTGGTAAGAACTCAGACCTGCGCTGACCTGAACCCTAGGTCACCCCGCTCCTTCAGAGCTGGTGCTCCTCCTGACAACCATTCAGGTTATCTGGTCACTTACTCTCCTCAGAGCCCTTTTGGATCTCTGGTTCCCCTTGACCCTCTCAGTGAGCCAATGTCAGTCGGCAGGAAAGAGGACGGGGACAGCAATACCACCGGCTACTCTAACCCACAGGACCTTCGTTGAGATGACCAGAAATAAATACCAGGTACACAAATTACAGTACCCATAAGAATTACGACTAAACTCCATCTGCCTTTTAGGGATAAAGAAAGCTGTGCCACCTGATGCCAACACAGAGCTGTCTCCCAGGGATCTTGCTGAGCCCTGAGGGTGAGCAAAAGCCACCCAGCACCCTTTCTGCCCAGGAGTGCACAGCAGGTTAGCCACCCCCTGCTGGATAAAGAAAACCACCCTTTAACTGAAACCCCTCCTGCCCAAGCAGGGAAGAAGCAGTCAGACTACCGAGAGGGCACCAGTGAAGAGATGGCAAGGTCACTACCAGAGGACAAGGGACAGGCCCAGCCTCAGCTGCGCCCAGGGGCGGAGAATGGGCCCAACGCCAGCACAGAGAACCCTTAGAGTTTTCTCAGGGCAGAGAGAGGGCTCCCACCATTGACATCTGCCCAGTCCCCAAAGGGAGTCCTACAACTCCCCAGGGCAGGTGCAGTGAACTGGGCACCTACTCAGTGCAGGGCCGTGTGCATCTGCCAAGGGGAATGTGAGGGGCAGGAGATGTAACTGTACCCCTCAAGGAGGCTATGCCAAGGCTCAAACAGAAAATAAAGAGCAATTCAGCATCACAGCAGATAACCTCTTTGAGCTGTTTCCTCATCTGCCAAACAGAGAGAGCCTTTATGATTTTAGTAGGGATTAAAAGAGATCACTTTTATAAAGTGCCCAACTCTACTCTGTAGATACTAAATGGTTACTCTAATTAAAACACGCGCGCACACACACACACACACACACACACACAACAGAAGAGATGTCACAGGGCAGGCTAGGCCTAATGCCAAAGTCACGGATAAACCACCCAGATGGGCTCAGGGGGAGAAGTGAAGGCAACTGCTGTGGGCTGGGAAGACCGCCCAAAGGGGATGAATCTGAACAGGCCCTGGGAGCTGCCATAGCGCGCTGGGCATTGTGCTAGGCATCCCCACACTCAGTCTCTACATGGGTCCTAGAAAGCAGAGGCGGCACGTCACCTCACGGCTGAGGCAAGCCAGGTTCTGAGGAGCAAGGTGCCGGCCCAGGCTGACCATGTCCCCGCTCGACACCAGAGCTGGAGGAGTGGGTGGGGCAGGGCCCAGAGCAAAGGCGTGCCCCGTGGGTGCTCAGCTAGATGCACTCCAAGCAAAATGACCAGCTCAGGCCCCTAACACCAACCCTGGCACGTCTAGGGACACATGTCCTACTTGAAGGCTTCCTCCTAGACCTCAGTTGACCTCCCCTCCACTGTCCTGCAGTCCCTCCGCTGTTTTCCCGAAGAGCAAAAGGTCACCTTTCTTTTTAGAAAGGTCCCATCCGGGCTTCTTGTAACAGCTTCAAGGTGACCTTTAAGTGGTTCCTCTCCTCTTCTGAGAAGTGGGAGAGGAGAGTGCTAGTCTTATTTTTACAGGAAGCAGTTGCTGGCTCTGATATCCACGCATGTGAAGAGGGCAATAATGACTCCCATTCTCCTCTACTCACAGGCTTGTCCTAAGAGTAAATGTCAGGATACACCTGGCAAAGACCAAAACAAGCTATAAGATGTAAAGGCACAAAGGAAGGCTTCTCTGCCTCTGGTCAGGAGACAACATGAATACCTGCTTTCTGGGCTCCCAGGCCTCTGCCAGGAGTTCCGGGTCAGGGATGTGGGCAAACAAATGCAGTGGGTGCCAGTGGTGAGCCGGGTTACAGGGAGGCTCTGCCTTGGCACGAGCACTGGACTGGGAGCCAAGTGAACTGGGGACAAAGCAGAATTCACGCAGGGTCCAAGTCACCATGTGTGATGGGCGTGGAGAACGGACCTAACCAAGGCTTGGGGTCACTCTCCTAGTTCTCCCAGTAGTTTGAACCCCCTCCTGCCACTAGCCCACCCCACCGAGGAAAAGGCAAGAATGCCTGACTATTGCAGAGCGAAAGAGGCCCGAGAAGGGAAGTGACTTGCCCACTCACCCACTGAATCAGTTAGGGAAGCCAGAGCACCTACTCTAAAGCTTCAGCTTCAACCCCGCTCCTCCTACACCCAACTCTGTCTACCTAACGCTCTGCTCAACGCCTAGGGTAGGAATGAGAGCTGCACACAGCACTTTCTATTCTTAAAGGAGGGGCACCTTGCAAGGAAAGCAGCTGCCACAGATGACAGAATGAGGGCTCCAACATAGCTGCTACCCACACTGGGGCACTGAGAGAATAGGCAAGACCCCGAAATGAACTCCAAGGTTCTTGGGTAGTGCAGAGGGAGCATGGCCTCAGCCCCCAACCCTAACTCCTAAGTCAGTGGGTGGCATCTCCCCTCCCACCAGGACTAGCTTCAGGAGACAGCTTAAGTGAAAGGAAAACAAAGTCAGCAGGACACACCCCAAAGCCTGACACCCTGTGGCAGCTTAGGGTTGAGATTTGTAACCCTCCAGCCTCAAAGGATGTTGTAGGAGGCTGAAGTGGGGATGCCCTTCGGTGATTAAAATACCAACAGGAGCAGTTGCCACTCACTGAGTGCTTCCTGTGGGTACAAAGACAACTTTATGTGCATTAATTTATGTCATCAGCACATCAGTAGCACTATGGCTAGATATTATTATTTCCCCATTTTATACTAGAGGAAATTGAGGCACAGAGAGGTAAGTGGAAAAATGGTGGAGCCCTTATCTAACCTCAGTTCTACTGCAAAGGGAAAGGGGAAACATGGGCTCCCACTTCCGGTCACATTTCTCTCTTTCCTTCCCAGGACGCCTCTGTTTTCAGACACAGAAAAATGCCCTCCAAAGCCAGAGACACAGATTTTTGGAACTGTGAAGGCCCTCAGAGATCATATCCAACCTCCTCATTTTACAATAGGAAAACTGAGGTCCCATCATGGTTCAGTGACTTGCCAGGGTTACCAAGTCAGTGAAATGGCAGAAATGGTCAGAAAGGGCCACGTAGGACAATTACCAAGTGGAGATGGGTGACTGGTCCAAGGTCACAGAGAGAGGTGGGATGAAAAGCCAAGTTTCCTAACTTCTAGACTAATGCCCCTGCCATCGCACCATCTCTGTTCTCCTGCTACCCAGGGTCCCTGGCACAGGTTCTGGTGGGGACAAAGCAGGCCAAGTCCGACCCTTAGAACCAGAGATATCAGGCCTATCTCTGGACAAACTCGACTGCCCACAGTAGGATCTTTGTGGTCATGCTGTCATCCCACCAGAAGTCACTGACACCTGCAACGTGTGTACCAGTCCCCAATGCCCTAACACCATGGCAGGCGTGGTTGAAAGGAGAGGCGGATAGAGAGAGGAGGGCAATTTATAGACAGTGCTTGTGAGGACTCTTCCTGGTCTCACACAAGTACTGACACATCATGGTCACTTCAGTTTCTTACAACAAATTAAAACACAGGTTTCATGGCTGGAGTGATAGGGTCAAATTTAGATTCCTGCCGGTTTTGCAGGTGGGCGAGACCTGCAGAGAAAGGACCCAGCTTGGTCAAGGTCATGTTATTTGCCAGAATCAGTACACACGGCTCCTCTTGCCCAGTCCTTGATTTTTTTTTTCAGGAAACTGGTTGCCCTCAGGGTACAGGTGCCAATGGCCCAGGCCTGTTACTGTCACAGGAAGCAAGCTCCGTCCGGGATGTGTCAAAACAGAGCGCCTTCCTGCAGCATGTCCCAGAGCCTGCCTCACAACAGCCTCCTCGCATTGCCACTCAGCTCCTGCGTGTCCTTGGGGAAGCTGGAGGGCTTCCTGCCAAGAGTCACAAACTCCCCAAGCCCAAAACCACCGGAGAACCAGGCCCTCATGCCTTCGACAGCTAGCTGGGGCTGAAAAAGCAAAGGCAGCTTTCCAATGCCCCCCTCCCCCTTCCAGGGACTTCTGGGCTATGCAGGCTCCGGTGAGCCCCATCCATCACCCAGCAGCACTGAGTGCTCAGGCCCAGCACCGAGACCAACCCTCTGGAAGGAACAACTTTTCTGTTTCCTCTTCTCCCATAAAGAACATTTCGAGGTCTCCTCCGACCAGGACATCCTGAACCCCTCCACCTGCCCCTCTCCCACTTGGTGGAGCAGCAGGCCAATGTGACCGGCCAGCTCAGACACCACCCTGAGACACAGGCAGGTGCCAACCTGGAAGTGGGCTGGGGCCAGACCAAGCTTCAACCGCCTCCACTCCCCTCCACACCCAAAACAAACTACAGGAATTCCAGGGCCCTCTGTCCCATAAACTATTTAAAGAATAGCATTCCTAGGCTACAAACTGATTCAGGGGCTCCTCAGCCGCCAGGGTTAAGCAAAGCTGATAGATAATATTCCAGGGATAAAGGAAGGTGAAAATGTTGGGATTCCTCATGTTCTACCACACTTCTAGGTCTCCAGCATGCAGACTGACTCCCCCCCCACCCCCCCCCACTATAATCAAACTCCTTAGATAGACAAAGTAGAAATATACTCCACCCTGGGAAGGCCTGCCATGCAGCATTTAATTGCACGGGTTGCTGTTGACAGAGCAGGCTGTGCCACTTGCTAGAAGACACTTCTCTTTGCCTTACACACAGCTGGTGCCTGGCTCCCCTCAGGGTCTGGTCCAGCCAGAGACTTGCCAGGCCTGGAAGTCTTGCTGACACGTCCTCGTATGAGAAGCATCTCATGCTCTAATCCTGCCCTTTCCCATGCGCAATGCTGGTTCTCATCCTGGGAGGCCTCAGCCCACAGAGGCCACAGAGCTCAAGCTTGAGGAGGACCAAGATGGCAGGATGGAGGTGGCCTAGTTACAGGAGTCCAGACTTTTATTCCTGCCCCAAGTGGTAAGGATGAGGCAGCAAGCTCACTGGTTTGGTGGCAGGAGACGCATGAGAGCAAACTAGACTTACCTATCTTCATGAGGCAGGCCAGCAGGATCCAGAGGGCGATCTCGAAGGGTGTGCGCACGTGTGGGTAGTCGATGCCCAGGACTGGAAAGGGCTTTCGAGCCTTCGGGCTGTGTTCCGCGATGGAATGGTTGACAGGGTGGCTCTCGGGGGTGAAATCCGGTGGGGCGGTGGTGACATCTCCAATTGAGCGTTCACGTGGCGGCTCTGAGCCTCGGATGGTGCTGGCGGTGGGGCTGTGCTGGAGGCCATGGCTCCTGAGGACAGGTAGTAGCCCCAGCAAGGCTACTACCACGAGCAAGGAAGAGAAGGCTCGAGGCAGAGAGGGACCCCAGACGCCAGACCACAGAAGCATCCTACCTCCCTCAGCCCAGTAGGCCTTGACCCTTAGCAAAGTGAGAGTAGGACCTGGGACATGGGTGGGCAAGGGGGTCAGCAGGTGGGAAGAGAGACTGGAGTAGTCTCTAGGAAGAGTTCATTTCTTAGGTCTTTTTTGTGTGTGTGGAAGCAGTCCTCTGGGGGTGGAGGGAGGCTGGGTTCTCGATCTAGAACTCCAAGCTGGGCAGGAGGGACAAGGACCCAGGAAGGACCACAGGCGGAGACCGAAAGGTCTGAACCTCCAGGCCAGGGACAAGGAGGGTGGGGGCTGGACTGCGCCCAGGACACGGGAAGGGAGAGGATAGGCTGCACCCCAGGCAAGGAAAAGGAAGAGGGACGGCTGGGACCTGGGCTGAGAAAGTGACTGAGGAGCGGGGACGACGGGAAGAAGCAGGGAACCTGAGCTAAAGGCAGGAGACAGAAGCGGGCGGGACCCAGTCCAGGAAAAGACGCGAGGGGGCTGGGAGCCCAGGCTGCGAGGGAGGAGTGAAGCCAGAAAGCGGCCCGGAGCTTCCCCACCCAGAGAAGCGCCGGGGAGCAGGCGTGCCGGGCTGAGATTCCAGGGCAATGGAGGGGGGTGGGAGGCGGAGGCAGGCGGCCCGGCGGGAGAGCGCGGCGCGGGCTGGGGGCGGCTCGCGGTGGGCCCCCGGCCACGCGCCCCTCCTAGCGACCCCGGCGCGGCGCGGCGCTCCGCCCCGGCCCAGCTTCAGCTTCTCGGCGTCCAGATCCAGGTCTGGCTCCTGCGCCGGGTGCAGCCCCGGCGGCGATGGGCTGATGCCTAGGGGAGCCGGTCACTGCTATTTATAGGCACCAACGAGCATCCAGCGTGAACGGGCTAGAGGGACCTGTCAGCGGCCGTGCGGCGCAGCGACCCCTTGCCGCCGGCGGAAGGAAGTGTTACGTTCCGCAGGAAGAGAAAGGAGAGGCAGAGATGGCACACACAAGAAAGTCCTGGATCTAGAGAGTCTATGCAACAGAGGTAAAATGCTTTACTATTTACAAAGCGCTTCCACATCCACACCCGCAGTCGCATAAGGCTTCCCTTAGTCTTGGGAAGGACATATTATCATCCTATGTATTTAGTTACCACGTGACCTTGAGCAAGTTACTTAACCTTCCTGTTCCGCGCTTTTTCATCTGTAAAGTGGTCATGGCAGCAGTACCTGTCAGAGGCTTACGCAGACGGTCAGATGCGATCATCTGTGTAAAGGGTTTAGAATAGAGCCCAGCACGTAGAACTATTATTATGGTTTCAGTTTTGCACATGAGAAAACGGGTGAAAAAGAGTTCCTTAGCCAGTATGTAAATAGTTGTATCCGTTTGCTAGCGCTGCTGTAACCAAATTCCACAAACTAGGTGGCTTAAAAAAAAACACCCAGAAATGTATTGTCTCATATTCTGGAGGCCAGAGGTCTGAAATCAAGGTGTGGGCAGAGCTGGTTCCTTCTGAAGGCTGGGAGCTCCTGGTGCTTTGCTGACAGTCTTTGGTGTTCCTTGACCCTAGCAGCATAACTCCTGTCTTCACATGGCAACCTCCCTGTGTCACTGTTTCTGAGTCCAAATCTCCCCTTTTTATAAGGTTATCAATAAGAGTGGATTAGAGGTCCACCCTAATGAACTCATCTCAACTTGATCATCTTCAATAACACTATTTCCAAATAAGACCACATTCATAGATACTGGTGGTTTGAACTTCAACATCTTTTGGGAACATGCAATTCAACCTACAGCAGTAGTGGAATTGAGATTTCAGTGTACAGTGTTGGTTGGAATTGGTAAGATTCAAGAGGTCATCGTTGTACACTGGAATCATTGTAAAATTTTTAAAAACAACCGTTGACTGGCCCAGCCAGCATGCCTCAGTGGTTGAGCATCGACTTATGAACCAGGAGGTCACAGTTTGATTTCTGGTCAAGGGCACATGAACTGGTTTCAGGCTCCATCCCCAGTAGGGGGCATGGAGGAGGCAACTGATCAATGATTCTCTCTCATCACTGATGTTTCTATCTCTCATTCCCTCTCCCTTCCTCTCTGAAACCAATAAAAAAATATTAAAAGAAAAAATTAAGAAACTACTGAAACTCTGGCCCTATTTTTCAGAAAAGTAAATCAAGGCCAAGAAAGTCACAGTGACTAGCTCCAAAAGCATTCGGTTCAGTTTAGCAAATATTTACTAGGCCTCTTGGCAGGGCTTTGTGCTGGACTCTGGCAACACAGAGATAAGACATGGGAGGAGGAAAGTGGAAATGACTGGGAGGGGGCACTAAGTGGACATGATGAGGGCTTCTAGGGTGCTGATAATGTTCTATTTCCTTACTGGGTGGTGGTAACAAAAGTTACGCAGATGTAGTTGTGTCGTGATAATTCATCGAACACTCCTGATTTGTGTGCTTTTCTTAAGATACGGTATCCTTTCACAAACAGGTATATTAAAATAATAGAGTGATTTGATAGTGACTGAGGTGCTGACATTAAACTGAATTCTCTGTACCTCACATTCTCCTGGCACAGGTCCAGCCACTTGAGAGATGATAGAAGAGCCTGGAGGAGTCTTCAGAGAAAGCCAAGGACCTCGTGTCACCTGGGAGCAGGTGAAAAGAAAACATCAGCTATACTGGAAATAGCCAAAGAAAGAAATAGCTTTCAGGGCAAGGATCGGAATAATGACGATAATGCCTCACAATGGTTCAGTCCCTTAGAGTTCACAACCAAATGCCCCAGGTTTATCAATGACCCAAGTCTTGGTACATAGTGAGGGCTCAATAGATAGCAGCTATTATTAATTTTCATTTTATAGATTTAAAAAAAACTAACTCAGACATGAAGCCATTTGGCCAAGGTCACACAGCTATTAGGTAGCAGATCCTGAACTCAAGTCAGCTTTCTAGTGTCTGAATCCAGAACTGCTTCAAAACACCACAGGTCAAAAAAGAGAGGGAAAGGGTGGGGCTAGTAGAGGGACTTTCCACAGGTGACATGAGGTAAGAACCCTGAAAACTCTAATCCTTTCCAGTCTTGACCTTTCCAGTCTTAAGGGGAATATTCACTGTTGTGCTCTCATACTCCCTGCCTGTCCCTCACTTCATTCTCAGTGACTCCCTGGGGCATAGCAGATCCCATGAGGTTCAGCCCTGAGATCCTCCATAGCCTGGAGAAGGTTGTAACATCATGACAGAAAACAGGAAAGAGCACTTGGGAGAAATTATCTAGGCAGCCCATGGCCAAGATCCAGCCCAAACCAGACAGTGTAGTATAAAAGTTAAGTATAGGCGTGGCTTAATGTAGATAGCCATATTACCTAGTTCAAATCCCAGCACCATCACTCACTAATTGTATGACCTTTGGTAAATCAATCAAACCCCCTGTTACACAGTTTCTCCCTCCATAATCTGGGGTGCATGACAATTTCATGGGGCTGTTATGAGGATATTAACCAATGCACTTAGAACAGCATCCGGCAACTACCTGATTAGCTACCATGAATGAAATGTATGTCACCTCTGTCAATGATGGGCAACCTCTATCATGCATATAATGTATTATTTTGACATTTTTAACACCAATATCTTCACCTCTAACTCCCTTCCGGTTACTGCCAAAAACTTGAGAATTGTCTATAATGTTTGCATCATTTCTCTCCTCCCAGTCTCTATAACCTGGTCCGATTAGGTTTTCACACCCAAATACTGTACCTAATTTGCTCTTGTCAATGACCTCTGCAATCTGGGGCCCTATGAATTAGACTGGCCAAGTACACATCAACGAGAGAAAAGCAGAAGTTCAGAAATATGTTCAATGTGTATCCAGAGATGAGTGACTCGAAGGTTTATTTAGAACTTGGGCTTATATAGCATCTTAGAAAAGGAACAAAACAGTTTTAGAGAAGTGACAAGACAAAGGAAAAGGAACTGCATTGAGGGGTAGCAAATTGTGGGAAGGCAAATATATGGGAAACAATTGGTAGATAAAGGCTAGTTAGTAAAGTTTGTTCTATAGGTTCCTCTGGTGCTGTCTCCAGGCTAATAAGGTCTAAAGTTGTCTCTGTTAAATAACTTATTTTTTTCTGGCAGAGAGAGACACTTCTGTCAATTTTTGTCCTACTTTTATACAAATAGAGGGAGGCAGAGACCTTTTCTCAGATCTGCTTCTTCTCAACTGCTTTCAGCTCAAAATAATCCATTTGCCAAAGTGGTATATTTTAAGTGGTATATATTGCTCAATCAAATAGTGATGTCTGTCTCAGCCCTTATTTTTCTTTACCTATCAGCAACCTCAACACGTTTAGTCATTCTCTCTTTCTTAGGCTGCTGGGCCACACTACCCACTTTCTCCTTCCTGAAACACTTTCCTCAATTAGCTGATCAGATCCCTCTCTCTCCTGGTTTTTCTCTTGGTTTTCCTCCCACTTTACACTTTACTGGCTGTTCCTGCTCAGTCTCCTGTTGCTGAATCCTCTCCCTCCTCTTCTTCCTCCTCCTCAGTCTCTCTCTCTCTCTTTCTCTCTCTCTCTCTCTCTCTCTCTCTCTCTCTCTCTCTCTCTCTCTCTTATGTTTGTAAATCTATATATTGATTTCAGAGAGGAAGGGAGAGGGAGAGAGATAGAAACAACAATGATGAGAGAATATCATTGATCAGCTGCCTCCTGCATGCCCCACACTGGGCAACCCGGGCATGTGTCATGACCAGGAATTGAACCGTAACCTCCTGGTTCATAGGTCAACACTCAACCACTGAGCCACGCCAACTGGGTGCAGCAACACTTTCTAAATGTTCGGGCCCCAGGTTCAGTTCTCGTCTTTTCATGTTCTATTTCTATATTAATTTCTCTGATGATCTCATCCTTTCTTGTGATTTCAAATAACATCTATATGCAGACAATGCATAGATTTTTATCTTCTCTGTTCTAAACTTCAGACTACCACATCCAGCTGATCACTCGACACATCCACCTGGTTGTCCAAGAGAAATCTTAGACTCAACACGTCCAAGGAACTCCAGGCCTTCCCACCTTCCTCAAACCCGCTTCTCCCATTGTCTTTCGAGTCCAGGAAACAGTCTCTCCTTCCACTTACTCAGGTCAAAAATCTGAGTCATCTTTGATTCCCTTCCTCCCTCCCTTCCTTCTTTCCTTCCTTCCTTCCTTCCTGTTTAATTAGTCCGTCGGAGAATTAAAGAATGAGCCAAATGAAAAGTCAATCAGGCTTTATTGGGAGCAAACCGACGGGTCCACAGGTCCCAGGAAGGGAGAGGGGCCGGTGGAGCCGCGCCTGAACCGAACTGGGCTGGGTTTTTAAGTCTGGGGCAGGTAAGGGAGGGGAGGGGTTGGGTAGGAGGGAGGGGTCTTTGGAATGTATGGAGCTTCCCCTGGGCGTTGCGGGCGCCAGGGGCTATGGATAAGCAAACAGTTTCTCGGGATAATCCATTTTACGGTCAGGGCTTAAGGTCAGGGCTTAAGGTCAGGGACCTGGGGTGGGGAATGATCTATGACTCCCTTGGCCAAGTGAGTGCTTGGACAGCTTGGACACTTCCTTCCTTCCTTCCTTCCTTCCTTCCTTCCTTCCGTTTTTTATGTTTCAGGTGCACAACATTATAATTTGACATCTGTACATACTTACAAAGTAATCACTCCCGATACCATCCATCACATCTATCACCATATAACAACCCCCTTCACCCGTTTCACCCATCCCTAACCCCCCCTTCTCCTCTGGCAACCCCATCTGTTCTCTCTATGCATTTGTTTTTGTTTTATTTTGTTTGCTTGCTTATTATTTGTTTTAGTTTCTACATATGAGTGAAATGATATGGTAATTCTAGTCTTAATTTGTTGAGGAATCTGCATTCTGTTTTCCACAGCGGCTGCACTAATTTACAGGCCTACCAGCAGTGTACAGAGGTTCCTTTTTCTCCACATTCTCTCCAACACTAGTTGTATTTGCCTAATAATTAGTGATGTTGAACATCTTTTCATATGCCTGTTGGCCATCTGTATGTCTTCTTTGGAAAAATGCTTGTTCAAATTCTCTGCCCATTTTCAAATCAGGTTGCTTGTTTTTTTTATTGTTAAGTTATATGAATTGTTTATATATTTTATATATTAACTCCTTATCAGATGTATGATTAGCAAAGATCTTCTCCCATTCAGTAGGTTACCTTTCCATATTGATAATAATTTCCTTTGTTGTGCAGAAGCTTTTTAGTTTGATGTAGTCCCACTTGTTTGAATTTGCTGTTGTTTCCCTTGACTTTGAATTACTTCTTTCTTTTTTTCTTGTCAGTCCTCGGCAAATAATGTCAATTTGATCTTTGAAATATATCCAGAATCCAACCACTTCTTACCATCTCCAGTGCTACCACTCTGGTCCAAGCCGCCACCATTTCTTGCCCAGATTACTATAATATCCTTTAGCAGCCTCCTCTCAACAAAGCAGCCAGAGGGATCGCTCTAAAACCTAAGTCAAATGCTGTCACCCCTTGCTCAGACCCCTCCAAGTTTAAAAAAAAAAAAAAAATATATATATATATATATATATATATATATATTTTATTGATTTTTACAGAGAGGAAGGGAGAGGGATAGAGAGTTAGAAATATCGATCAGCTGCCTCCTGTACACCCCCTACTGGGGATGTGCCCGCAACCAAGGAATTGACCGGAATTGAACCTGGGGACCCTTGAGTCCACAGGCCGATGCTCTATCCACTGAGCCAAACCGGTTAGGGCCCCTCCAAGCTTCTTATTATGACATAAGGCCACACCCAATCTAGCCCCCACATTGCTCTAACCTCATCGCTGACTCTTTTCCCATTATTCTCTCTGTTTTAGCCACCCTGGCTTCCTTGCTATTTATTTTTCAGACACTCAGAGTTTACTGCTACCTCAGAGCTTTGACCTTGTTGCAATTACCCCTAAGATATCTGCATGGTGCCCTGCTTCACTTCCTTAGGGTTTTTGTCCAGCTGTTAACTCTCAGTGAGACCTTCCCTGACCCCCAAACCCACCTTTTAAATGTACTATCCCCCACCCCACATTCCTTTTTCTTTTCCTCCTTTCTTTTTTTCTATAGCTCTTTTACTGCCTGACATACTATATATTTTTATGTCCTGTCTTGCCCTCACTAGAATGTAAGCTCTACAACATCAGGGACTCAAGGCAGAGAGCACAATGGTTGGTAGGACAGACTTAGAGCGAGACTGCCTGGATTTGAATGCTGTCTCTACCACTGCCTGGCCCTGTGACCCTTGGCAAGGTACTTAACTTGGCTGTACCTCAGTGTCTTCATATATAAGATGGAGGCAATAATAGAACCTGTGTTACAAGGTTACTCTGAGGATTAAATAAGTTAAGGTATATAAAGGGCTTAGAATTATACCTGCTATAGAATAAATATTGCATGTGCTTTCTATTATTATTATCACAGAACTAGAGGCCCAATGCACAAAATTCATGCAAGAGTAGGCCTTCTTTCCCCTGGCTGCTGGCACCAGCTTCCCTCTGGCATCCGGGACCCGGGCATCCCTCCCAGCCCTGGCTTCATCCAGAAGGTCATCTGGAAGGACATTCAGTCTAATTAACATATTATGCTTTTATGATTATGGACTAGAGGCCCAGTGCATGAAATTGGTGCACGGGCCCAGCCTGTATCCTCTCCAATCTGGGACTGCTGGCTCCCAACCACTCACCTGCCTGCCTTCCTGATTGCCTCTAACTGCTTCTACCTGCCAGCCTGATCGCCCCCCCAACTGCTCTCCTGCTGGCCTGATTGATGCCTAACTGCTCCCCTGCCAGCCCAGTCGCTTCCAACTGCCCTCCTCTGCCAGCCTGATCGCCCACAACTGCCCTCCCCTGCCAGCTATCTTGTAGTGGCCATCTTGTGATGACGTGAGAGCAGCCATCTTGTGATGATGTTGCGCATGACACCACCTCGACTTTTATTATATAGGATGCTTGGCTCATAGTAAGTCCTATACAATTGTTAGCTTTTATTGTTCTGATCCTGAACATATATAGCTGCTATATCCTCAGCGCTGAGAATAGCACTTGGCACAAAAGTCATTCAAGCATGATCTGTTAGATGAATGAATTAGGATACATGTATACATAAATAATATATACCGTATTTTCCGGCGTATAAGACAACTGGGCATATAAGACAACCCCCAACTTTTGAGATTTTCCTGGGTTAAAAAGTCCAGACGGAGACTGTATGCAGCACAAAAAGGAGCCAACCGGAGACATTTGCAGTCTCCGTCCAGCTCCATTCACGACCCCTGACTTTTGAGAAGTTTTTCCTGGGTTAAAAAGTCGTCTTATATGCTGGAAAATACAATAGTATTTTTTAGTGTCTTTTAAAGTTATATCAATGCCATTACATCATATATATCCTTCTTCATCTTTTAGTCAGACTTTTAATTCTTTGAGAAAATAGTATCTCATCATTTAAAAAAATAAACATTTTATTTTGGAATCTCTTTAGATCTATAGAAAAGTTACAGTAGTCAAGAGAGTTCCCATATACCCACCTCTCACTCAATTTCCGCTGTTAACATTTTACATTACCATGGTAGATTTGTCAAAACTAAGAAGCCAATATTGGCTTATTACTATTAATTAATCTCCAGACTTTATTCAGATTTCACTAATCATTTTTCCAGGACCCAATCCAGGATACTACTTTGCATTTAGTCCTCATGTCTCCTTAGTCACCTCTACTCTGGGACAGCTTCTCAGTCTTTCTTGCAGAATGCCCTCACTTTGGACTTATTTGATGTCTTCCTCATGACTAGACAGGGGTTATGGGTTTATTGATTTTTTTTTTTACAGAGGGGAAGGGAGAGGGAGAGAGAGTTAGAAACATCGATCAGCTGCCTCCTGCACACCCCACATTGGGGATGTGCTTGCAACCAGGTACATGCCCTTGACCGGAATCGAACCTGGAACCCTTCAGTCCGAAGGCCGACGCTCTATCCTCTGAGCCAAACCGGTTAGGGCGGGAGTTATGGGTTTAGAGGAAGAACAGCCCAGAGGTGAAATGCCCTTCTCATCACACCCTATCAGGGGCACATGCTACCCACACGACTTATTACTGGTGATGTTATTACCCGTGAACACTCTCTTCATGTGTTGTTTCCAGGTTTCTATTTTTCTAAAGTTACTATTTTCCCTCTTTCCCTGCTTTATTCTTTGGAAGTGGCATCTAATCATTCTAATTTGCATTTCCCTGCTGTTGAAAGTACCTTTTCCGAGAATTGCCTGTTCATATCCTTGCCTATGTTTCAACTTGTTTGCTTGTCTTTAGTACTTACTTATATCGAGGCGTTATTTATGTATAAATTACAATTATCTTCTCCCAGGGAGGAATTTAGTATTTTAATTTTGTTTATAGTGCCCTTGCCATGTAGAAGTCTTTTATTTTAATTTAATCATACTTACATTTTTTTCTTTATTCTTTGTGCTTTTTGAACCACCTTTGAGCACTCAGCCATGACTCAGCAAGACCCTAATAACCATTGGTTCCAGTGACTCTTCACATTACCCTTTTGCCTGAATGACTCCCCTTCCTTTCCCTTCCAAGCAAACTCCTACTTATCTTTAATGCCATAAGCCAAATGGAAACTCCTATGCAAAGCCCTCCCTAATTCCCCAGGTAGAATTAGGTGGTTGCTCTCTTCGCAGTGCTCCCACACATTAGCCCTATCTTTTTTTTAAATACTTTTTTTATTGATTTCAGAGAGGAAGGTATAGGGAGAGAGAGATAGAAACATCGATGATGAGAGAGAATCATTGATTGGCTGCCTCCTGCACGCCCCACACTGGGGATTGAGCCCACAGCCCCGTCATGTGCCCTGACCAGGAGTCGAACTGTGACCTCCTGATTCATACATAGGTCGAATCTCAACCACTGAGTCACACCGGCTGGGCTGGGCCCTATCTTTATTACAGCATATAGCACATGCTGTATGTTGCCTTTTGCTTAATTGTTTGTGTCTTTGTCTCACTAGATGTTATTGCTTGAGGAGAGGGACACCATGCAATTCATCTCTGTAACTGAGCACTGGGCACGATGCCGTCCCTGTTTACTGGATAAATGAATGAGGCTGCAATCTGCATCAGCAGTCTCCAGGCTCTATGCTCTTGTGCCCCCTTTAGATTGTTTTTTTAAACCCTGCACCCCCTCTGTATTTGTGAAGACTTCAGCAGGAGACAAATGGCACACCCCAGACAATTCAATAAGATTTTATATACAAAGGGGCTAATTTAGAAGGTGTGGTCAAGGTACAGGAAAATTACAAGGGATCATTCAAGAAGCTGGGATGGGCCCCAGCCAGGCTGTTACTATACAATTTCTCTGCCTTAAGAAGAGTACTAATGTACTGTCCAGGGACAGAGCCAGACTGACTAGACCTTCATAGTTAGGAACCAGGGGAATAGAGACCCTGATGTCACTTTCTTCCCTCCCTCTGGCTCCTGCTAAGACTCCCTAGTGGCCAAACCCAACCAAGGCAAATAGACTCATCCAAGTCAGCCAGCCAGGGGAGAGTCAGAATGAAGGAAGGTGGAGACTGGATCTGCAGGTCCATGTGTAGGATATCTGCCATATTTTTAAATCAACAACTAAAATGTATGCTGTTACCAAGGATCTGCTTCCTAGCATATTGTAAATATTAATACTTTAAATAAATCTGTTCTCTCATCAACTGAATGTAAGTATCATTGTGATTCAATACTCTCATTTCAAGAGGATACTGGGACAAGCTCTACTTTAACTGACAGACATGCTACATTATTTTCTTCTTGAATGCTTCTTCTCACAGAATGTTATCCTAAGATGATATATTTTATTCTTTTTATCTTTTATTTATTGATTGTAGAGAAAAAGAGGAAGGGAGAGAGAGACAGGAGTGTGAGAGAGAAACATAGATTTGTAGTTCCACTTTTTTTTATAATATATTTTTATTGATTTTTTACAGAGAGGAAGGGAGAGGGAGAGTTAGAAACATCGATGAGAGAGGAACATCCATCAGCTGCCTCCTGCACACTCCCTACTGGGGATGTGCCCGCAACCAAAGTACATGCCCTTGACCGGAATCGAACCTGGAACCCTTCAGTCCACAGGCCAACGCTCTATCCACTGAGCCAAACCGGTCAGGGCTAGTTCCACTCTTTTATGCATGTATTGGTTGATTCTTTATGTGCCCTGAATGGGGATTGAACCCCAAACCTTGGCGTATCAAGATGACACTCTAACCAACTGAGCTACCAGGGCCAGGACTGTTTTACTCTTGAAAGTCTGTTATTGATTACCCAGTTCATACTTAGAAATCTATATATCTAATTGAAATTTTATTTTTTTTAATATAAAAGTTTTTGAAATTTAAAAACTTTAAAAGTTTGATTCTAAAGCTCTATGTCTTTAAAATTTCTTCTGGATTGAAGTACCGTATAACCAGTATTATTGTTATACTAGACACCTAGTGCATGAAATTCATGCACGGGATGGGGGGGGGGTCCCCTCAGCCCAGCCTGCACCCTCTTCAATCCAGGACCCCTCGGGGGATGCCCGACTGCTGGTTTAGGCTCAATCCCAGGAATAGGGTCTAAACTGGCAGTCAGACATCTCTCTCACAATCTGGGACTGCTGGCTCCTAACTGCTCACCTGCTTGCCTGCCTGATCGCCCCTGACTGCCCCCCCCTGCCAGCCTGGTCATCCCCAACTGGCCCCTCTGCCAGCCTGATTGCCCCCAACTGCCCCCCCCCCCGGCCAGCCAGGTCAGCCCTTACTGCCCCCCCTGCCTGCCTGGTCACCTCTTACTGCCCCCACCCCCACCAGCCTGGTCACCCCATGCAACCTGCTGCTCAGTCGTTTGGTCATCCCTCACTAACTCCCCTGCCAGTTGGGTCACCCCAGGCAGCCTGCTGCTCAGTCGTTTGGTTGTCCCTCACTATCCTTCTGCTGGCCTTGTCGCCCCACTCAGCCTGTTCAGTCATCTGTTTGTTTGTTTCGGATGTGACGGCACTTGGCTCTTTATATATATATAGATTAGTACACAATTGATCAGAGCAGCATAACATATCTTTTGGTAAATAATGATTAAACAAAGAGTAAAATAAAAGTGGAAAAGCATCTCACTGAAATAGATATATCGCAATTAGTTTATATATTTATGGATAAAAATTGCTTATTTCTGGAATGCAACTGGATTCGGCATCAATTTTATCTATGTTGTATTTTTAGAAATAGGATCACTGAGAAACTATGTTCACATAAATCAGTAAATGAGGAAGGAGGAAGTTTTGTTTTAATAATATTAATTATTTGAATTCCTTTTGAGTTACAAGTCATAAATTCACATAGTGAACTATTATTTTTTTTGTGAACTATTATTAAAAGTTATTTTTAATGACAACAAAATTAGAACCTTCTTCAACTTTATTGAAAGCAAAGAACTAGCAACTGCCAGCTTGCTAAATGCTTTGTCGTCCAGTCATTAGAGTCCTTCATCTTTGGTTGGTGCCCTGAGGTCTTTACCCCTGGGTAATGCTGTGGGTAGAAACCTGAGTTGGAGATTTTGTAAAGTGTGAGCAGGGGAGGTGGGAAAGAAGGTGGACCTAGACTTCAGCATATATTCTCGTGAGGATGGATCTTAGGAAAGAGCACATGTAAAGTTTGAAGATCTGGACATCAGTTCTTAGAAGTATCTGTGCTGAGTACCCATGACTTCAAGGTACTTGAGAAAGAAGTTAGCAAATTGCCAAACCACAGGCTTATTGAGGGGTTGGTTGGTGAGTAGTGCTGGAGGCATTCAGAGTTACTTTTCACCTATGAGGACGCAGGAAGGGCTTCAAGGATGAGGTGGCATGTGAGTTGCTTTTCAGGTTCTATAGGATTTTGACAAAAGAGATAGTAAAGAGGTCATTCCAGATAAATGAACTGGGTAAATATAGGGTCAGAGACAAAAAAACCCAAAGTGTGTGTTTGAGGAATAACACTTGGGCAGAAGCAGAGGGGAGGTATAGTCAAAGAGTGGGAGAAAAGGCTGGAAACATCTATAATAATAAAAGGAAAATATTCTAATTAGACCGGACATCCTTCCAGAAGTCATTCCAGACATCCTTCCGGACGAAGCCGGGGCTTGAGCAAAGCCCGGGTCCCAGGTGCCTGCCAGCAGCCAGAGGAGGGAAGCCGCCCAGATCCTGGGTGCTGGAGGGAAGGCAGTGCCAGCAGCCAGGGAAAGGAAGGCCTACTCTTGCATGAATTTTTGGGCATGGGGCCTCTAGTAGAATCATAAACTCACAAAGCTAAAATCTACCTTACAGATCAGTTCATCCAACTTCCACTGCTGCCATCACCACGCCACCAAAATCTGCTCCGTGTTTAAATGCATCTGGTTTTTATAGAATACCTCTGTCTGATAGAAATATAATGTGAACCACGTGTATAATTTAAAATTTTCTGGTAACTACAAAAAAGAAACAGATGAAGTTAATGTTTTATTCAATTCAACACATTTAAAGTATTATCCCTTTGACATGTAATTAATATAAAAACTGTTGTGAGAATTTTACATTCTCTTTTTAAAATTGTATTGATTGATGGTTTTGAGAGAGAGAAACGTTGATTCGCTGTTCCACTCGTTTATGCATTCATTGGTTGCTCCTAGTCTGTGCCCTGATCCTAGATTAGGGGTACTCAGTGCTGGCCTTGCAGGTCAGGGGAAAGTTTCAGGAGGAAGATGTAAAGGAATGAACATAATGGTAAAAACAGATTTGGTTATGTTCAGTTTATAGCTATTCTTTAGGCCATATTTATATGTTTGATATACTCTTCTGTATACATGATGTATTTCATGATTTTAAAGCATAGCTTTCCAGGTCAACCAGCGTGGCTTAGTGTTTGAGCATCGACCTATGAACCAGGAAGTCACGGTTCAATTCCTGGTCAGGCGCATGCTGGGGTTGAAGGCTCGATCCCCAGCAGGGCGCATGCAGGAGACAGCGAATCAGTGATTCTCTCTCATCATTGATGTATCTATCTCTCCCTCTCTCATCCTCTCTGAAATCAATAAGTATATATATATATATATATATATATATATATATATATATATATATATATATATTTTTTTTTAAGTTATATGCCTGGGGCTTTATTAGCCACCACAACCTGCCCAAGTAGGAATTTATAATCAGATCACCCTGTGAGGTTACTTGCCCTAGAATCTCTTTTTTCCCATCCACAACATATATGAAACCCAGGGAAGAAAGGCATCAAAAAAAGAAAGGTCTTACTATTCCAAGAGGCCTCTGGTGAGGCTGCATTGCAGGAAGCTGGGGCAAGGGGTGTGGTAGAGTAGCAGGCCCAACTGAAATTGTAGATTGGGACCAGGTTAGGCCTAAGCGACTTTATCGTGTGCAGTAGCCTTTGAAGGCTATTGGGCAAGGGTGTGGCTGATTACACAGTGATTCAGTCAAGGTCACACAGTTCAGCCACCAGAGGCTCCCTACCCCAATGAACCTCCCTTCCACGTGCTCTTCCCACTTTGCCTGCAGAGGCAAGCTCTGGCATGAATTTAAGTCACTAGCACAGAGATGATGACCTCCACTGCCCACCCTGCCACCCACATCCCACCCTGCTTTGGTGGTCTTCAAAGGCTCATTTAGAATCTCAACTTGTCACACCTGGTAAGGGCTGGAGCCGCCCACCCAACCCAGAGATCTCAGGGCAGGAAGTGAAAGGGTGGAGCTTATGCAAAAGTCAACATGCTCTCTGTTGAGTCATTTCTTCCACCACACCCCCTCTGCTGATTCCTTCCTCCCACAATGAAATGAAAGCAGCCCATTGGAGGGGAAGAGGGCTTGGAGGCAGAACAAGATGTGGCTTCAAGACTGAACCTAGAATATCCTGCACCCAGGAAATTTGTCCATTATCAATCTCTTCTGCAGGCCTGCTTGAAATACAAATATGTCTAGGTCAGAAGTTGGGGGAAGGAAAAGAGGGGAGAGAAAAAGGAGGTGAAGAATGTATGATGTACATACAACTTTCTTGCCAGCAGATGTAGCCATGAGAGTTCATTGCTTCTCACACCTCAATTAAACCAGTTTTTCTCCATCCTGTATCTTTTATCCTTCCATGGGAGAAAGAAGAGGCTAACACTATTGAGCAATTTCTTCAACAGCAACTCTGTATTAATACACCCATTTTATAGATGAGAAAGTCAAGGCTCAGAGAAAGTAAATGGCATGACAAAGGTTATGCAGCTGGTAAGTGGCAGATCTGGGAGAGAACAAATCCAGTGCAAATCTTTATTTTTTTTTATTTTATTTTTTAAAAAATATATTTTATTGATTTTTTACAGAGAGGAAGGGAGAGAGCTAGAGAGTTAGAAACATCAATGAGAGAGAAACATTGATCAGCTGGGGATGTGCCCGCAACCAAGGCACATGCCCTTGACCGGAATCGAACCTGGGACTCTTCAGTCCACAAGCCGACGCTCTATCCACTGAGCCAAACCGGTCAGGGCCAGTTCAAATCTTTAGAAGCATGAGCTCAAAAAATGATCTTGGGGGATTTCACCTCTTAGGGGAAGAGGAAATGGGTTTATGGTAAAATTCCATTTTTGTATCCAGCTCCCATTTCTGACCTCATTCTCTGGCCACAGCCTGCAGAGACCCTCCCACCTCAGAGCCTTGCCCTTCATTTTGCCCAGAAGGATGTTCCCCCATATGACCCCCTCACCTCATTGGGATCTCTGCCTAAAAATCAAAGAAGCCTTTCCTGATCACCCCATATCCAAACAGCAGCTTCTGTCACCCACATCCCCTTGCTGTGTCTCATTAGTCCTCATAGCACCTGCGGCATCTTGACGTATTCATAGACAGCTGACCCTCGAACAACATGGGTTTGAACCCCGTGGGTCGACCGACACATAGATTTACACTGTACTTATTTTTCTGCTTATTGTTTGTCTCCACCTACTAGACCTTAAACTGCAGGAGGACAAGGACCTGGTCTGTTTGGTTCACTGCTGTGTCTGACATATAGTAGGTCTCTAACATGGTCAATGAATAAAAAGGGGAAATTCTACTTTCTTCCACTAAGATTTACTCTCCTCCTAATGCCCATCAGCTGCTAAATCCCTCTCACCCTTAAAAGCCTCACTCCTTTGCTCTCCCTTTAGAGACTTTGTTCCTCATCGTCCCTAACCCAGGATTTTGACACAGCCACCCATGCAGCTGCTCCAGCCAGAAACCAGAAGTCATCCTCAACTTCTTCTTTCTGCCTGTCCCACCACCCCCTCTTTCCAATTAATCAGCTCCCGTGCACTTCTGCCTCTTAAATTGTCTCCCAAATCTGCCGTGTTTCCAGATCACTGCTGTGCTCCCTTGCCAGGCAGCCCTCCTTTCTTGCCTGGGTTGCAGCATCAGCCTTGTAACCAGTTTCTGCCGCCAGGTTAGCCCCTGCCATTCACTCTCCATATTGCAATCAGAGAGATTGGTTTAAAGCTCAAATTGCCTGGGTAAACATGCCGTTGAGTTTTTAGTGGCCTAATAGAAAGTCCAAGATCTTAAGGGGGGGTAGGGGGGGAATGCCCTAGGCGGTTTGACTCACCTTTGGGTTCCCAGGTTTGATTCCGGTCAAGGGCATGTACCTTGGTTGCAGGCTCCTCCCTGGCCCAGGCCCTGGTTGGGGCTCATGCAGGAGGCAACCAATCGATGTGTTTCTCTCACACTGATGTTTCTTTTCTTTTCTTTTCTTTTCTTTTCTTTTCTTTTCTTTTCTTTTCTTTTCTTTTCTTTTCTTTTTTGTCTTTTCTTTTTTTATATAAGTTTTTTTTATAGCCTTTGTCTTTTTTTTTAATATACTTTATTGATATTTTACAGAGAGGAAGGGAGAGGGATAGAATTAGAAACATTGATGAGAGAGAAACATCGATCAGCTGCCTCCTGCACACCCCCCACTGGGGATGTGCCCGCAACCAAGGTACATGCCCTTGACCGGAATCGAACCTGGGATCCTTCACTCCGCAGGCTGACGCTCTATCCACTGAGCCAAACCGGTCAGGGCTCACACTGATGTTTCTGTTGGTCTTTTCCTCTTTCTTGCACTCTACCTAAAAATCAATGGAAAAATATCCTCGGGTGAGGGTTAACAAAAAAATAAAAATTAAAAAAAAAAAAAAGTCCAAGATCTTAACATGGCTTACAAGGTCCTTCCTCATCTGGCCACAGTCTCACGTTTCACCACACTCTGCCCCTGCCTGATTGAACTGTTCTCACGTCTTCAGATGTGCTCGTGATGTTTCTTTTGCCGAGAGCTCTGGCTAACTCTTGCTCATCATTCTGGTCTTAGACTCGATGTCACTTTCTTTAGGAAGCCTGCCAGTCACATCCACCCCACCAGGCGGGGTTAGGAATCCTCAGTGTATACAATCAGGACATTCTCCCCACTTGGAAGGATCCCAGCGGCCATCTGGTCTAATTTCCCATCCTTTTCCACTGCATCCCCGATAGGTATCACTGCTTGGGAAGCCTCCATTACTTCTGCAATACCTCTCACCCTTCAAGACCCCTCTCAAGTCCAGACTCATTCAGAAAACGTTCTGGGGGAGTGAAAGAAAGATTGCCTCTGAGTCAGGATGCCTCTAGCTCAAGTCCCACCGTTGCCACTTCCTAGTACAACCTTGGGTATGTCATTTTGCCTCTGTGAGCCTCAGTTCCCCCTATAAAATGGAGATGATAACATTAATATTCACCTCAGGGTGGTTATAAGTAAAGTTATAGATGTTAAAGGACAGTGGAAACACTGAAGTGTTATGTAGACATGAGGATGGTTATTGTCTCTCCTGGCACCGTGCCCCTGCAGCACTCATAGGCCACAGCCCAGCATTTTGGGCTTAATTATACTTTGCCTCCAATGGCCTGCTCTTGCTTCTGTGGTAGCCTACTATTCACAGCCAGCGAGGGAGCCAGTGCTTATGACTTCTTCCACAGCCCTTCTGCGTCCCCTAGAGTTCAGAAGTCACTGCCGAGCAAATAGAAGGTGTGTATATGTGTGTGTGTGTGTGTGTGTGTGTTATTACTGTGATTATAACCAACCATTTATTGATCACTTATTACGCACTAAGTAATTTATTATTTTTTTCTTTTTAAAAATTATTATTTGTCTTTGCACTGAGTACTTAACATATTATTTCTAACTATCAAAGCTATCTAAGGCATTATTTTGCCTCTACTATGAAACTTGAGGCTCAGAAAAAATAAATGACTTGTCCAAGGTCACAGAGCTATTAGGACTTTGGGGACAGTGGCCTTGAAAACCTAGCACTGTCCCCCCTTAATGTTGAGTGTATGGCTTTCCACCTGCTGGCTCTTCTCTGGGTCATCAGAAGAGCTATGACAGAGAGAGAAAAAATCAAACAGGGTGCTTGACAGACGCGGTGGCTGCCATGCCATGAACCATACACAGACAGGTATAGGAGACTTTAAAAACATACATATTTTTGATTGACTTCAGAGAAGGAGGGAGAGGGAGAGAGAGATAGAAACATCAGTGATGAGAAAGAATATCTGATCAGCTGCCTCTTGCAGGCCCCACACTGGGGATCCGGCCCACAACCTGGGCACGTGCCCTTGACTGAAATCGAACCTGGGACCCTTCAGTCCAAAGGCCAACGCTCTATCCACTGAGCCAAACCAGCTAAGGCCAGGAGACTTTTGACATGTAAATTAAGTACAGTTCGTTCCACCAAGAGCACAGGCCTATGAATGCAAAGAGTGAGAGGTAATCATGAAGAGCCTGGGACATCTCGAAGTATCAGCGCTGAGCTGCTGCCCACATCTATGTGAGGAGAGTAGATGGGAGTGGGATGTGATGACCAAATCACTCACAGAAAGGGTCAACTCACAAGTTTCCATTCTCCTTGGCCAAGAATTTGATCCAGGAGGACATGTAGGGTTCACAGTTTACCAGTAGGTGGCACTGTACAAAGAAGACACACAAATGACCCAATGAGAACCATTCAACATGAATAATTAGAAGGGATTTTAAAACCAGCAAATAATAAGTGCCTCATTTTACAGAAGAGATGTGAGGCCCAGAGAAGTTATCTAAGTTGCCCAGTTTCAAGGGTTAGTCAGTGCCAGAGACTCAGGTCTGTCTGTTTCTAAGTTCAGTGCACTTTACCTTTAATACCCATCAAATCACACCTAGATTTCATCTTCTCGCGGTGTGATCTTACTCAAGTCACTGACATTTTCCTGAGCTTAAGTTTTTCTGTCCATAGGTTAGAGGATTAGTCTAGGTCTGTGATGTCACCATGACAGCCACTAGGCACATATGGCTATTTAAACTTAAAACTAATGAAGCCAGGCTGTGTGGCTCAGTGGTTGAGCATCGATCTATGAACCAGGAGGAGGTCATGGCACATGCCCAGGTTACAGGCTCAGTCCCCAGTAGAGGACATGCAGGAGGCAGCCAATCAATGATTCTCATTACTGATGTTTCTATCTTATCTCCTCCCTTCCTCTCCGAAATCAATAAGAATATATACATTTTTAAAACGAACATTTAAAATTCATTTCTCAATCACACCAGACACATTTCAAGTGCTCAACAGATAGTTATGAATAGTGCTATCATATTGGACAATAGAGAGAACATTTCCATTATCTCATGTAGTTCAAATAAATAGTGTTGGCCAGTCCTGAAAACTTTAGTATTCCACGGATTTTCTGTGAGAGCATTGGAGGGTGTAGGATTAAATGCATAAGGTTTCGGCCTGAGTTTTTTACCATATACAAGCAGAAGAAAATAAAATGGGGGAAACGTCCTCCCTTCGTAGAGTTGACATTCTAATGGGCCAAAAGTACTAAATCCCAAACCCACAGCTTCTGTAATCAAGGTACCTTAGAACCCTGTGTCTTACAATTTTTTTCCTCAAATATACTTCATTGATTTTTTTTTTTTTTTTTACAGAGAGGAAGGGAGAGAGACAGAGAGCCAGAAACATTGATGAGAGAGAAACATCAGTCAGTTGCCTCCTGCACACCTTGTACTGGGGATGCACCCACAACCAAGGCACATGCCCCTGACCGGAATCTAACCTGGGACCCTCGAGTCCGCAGACCGACGCTCCATCCACTGAGCCAAACTGGTCAGGGCGCTGTGTCTTGCAATTTAATGTATATACATACCTAGTTTTAAAAAGGTTGCTGATTCAATAAGTCTGGTGAAGCCTCTGAAACTGCATTTCCAACCAGCTCTTTGTTGATATTAATGTCGCTGGTCCCATAGCACAATTTCATTAGCAAGGATTGGGAGAATTTGTGAGAAGACAAAATTTGTACGTGTGAGTCAACTAAAATAATGTGTTATATTGTGGGTCTTCCTGGGAGGCCTGAGTTCAAATCTCACTCCTGCGTAGCCCTTTCTTCATGATCCTCAAAAACTAGGTTAGCAGGGCTCTTGTGGGCCCACTATCATTCCTTATACTTCCCCTAACCTGGGGTTATTCATGCTACTTTGCCTTTCCTCTTATTAAATGGTTTTATTGATTTTCAGAGAGAGGAAGGGAGAAGGAAAGAGAGATAGAAACATCAGTGATGAGAGAGACACATGCCCTCAGCTGTCCCGGATGTGTCTCTTGCTTTAACAGTGTTTGGACGGAACAGCCCATGGAGGCCTCTTCTTCCAGCCTCGTCATCCTCCAGCGGCTTTTCCAGAACCTCCTCAGCCTCTGAGACCAGCCAACACTTCTGTTTTGTTTTTACCTTAACTTCTTATTGCTGAACAATCATGGGCTCCCAGATTTGTCAGAATTATTCCCCTGAGGTGGAGGCTGCTGTCAATCAGCTGGCCAGCTTGCATGGGCCACTTACTGCAAGTTGGCGGAGAAGAAGCTCGAGAGGGCTGAGTGCCTGCATTCTCTAGATGACTGCATTCTCTTCCTCACGTGCTGAAGCCCCCCCCCCCACCCTCCAGATGAGTGGGCGAAACGCAGGACGCCATGGAAGCCGCCCTGGCCTGGGAGAGGAACCTGAACCAGGCCCTTTCGTTTTGTTTTGCTTTTAATAGATTTTTATTGATTTCAGAGAGGAAGGGAGAGGAAGAGAGCGACCTCCAAACCAGCTAGGGCCAAGCCAGGCCCTGTGGAGCTGCATGCCCTGTGTTCTATTCTCAAAGACCCTCTTCTCAGCAACTTCCTGGAGCACCATTTCCTGGGTGAGGAGGTGAAACCCATCAAAAAGATGAGTGACACCTGACTAACCTCCACAGGCTGGCCGGCCCCCAGACTGGGCTGGACCAGCATCTCTTCAAAAGGCTCACCTTCAAGCACAACTAGGAGCTTCGGAGTCTAGAAGCCTTTGAGGGCACCTCTGCTTCCTCTGGTGTCTGACTTTTGCCTGAGCTTCTCCCTAAAACCACTAGGCATCCTTTTAACCACCCTGGAGCCCTCTCCCATGCATTGTGCCAAGTGAAAACAAAGCTTTTTGCAGCAAAAACAATAATAAAAATGAGAATCATTGGCAGCCTCCTGCATGCCCCCTACTGGGAATCCAGCCTGAAACACAGGAATGTGCTCTGACTCTGACCGGGAATGGAACCATGATCTCCTGGTTCATGGGTCAACACTCAACCACTGAGCCACACCAGGCAGGCAACTTATACTTTCTTTTTTAAAAAAAATATTTTTTTATTGATTTCAGAGAGGAAGAGAGAGACAGAAACATCAGTGATGAGAGCGAATCATTGATCAGCTGCCCACTGCATGCCCATTATTGGGGATCGAGCTCAAAACCTGGGCATGTGCCCTTGACCAGAATTGAACCTGGGACCTTTCAGTCCGCAGGCTAATGCTTTATCCACTAAGCCAAACCAGCTAGGGCGAGGTTGAGTTTTCTCACACAACAAGAAATCCTTAGGGAGATGATTGCTGGAATTAGTTCAGCTATTCAACATAGTTCATTTTTATTTTTTTCTGCTCTAGCATCCTTTAGTTTTGTAGACATTTTTGGAATGCTTCTTTTAGAAATCCCTAGAAATCCTTGACATAGTTTCTTGAATATTCCCACTAGTGAATATTCCCAATCTTTACCCTCTAGTTTGGCATGATTAAAAGGAGATGGAGACCTTTCATTTAGGAAAGAGAAGACACAGTGGGGATATGAGAGCTGTATTCATTATCTGAAGTTTTTTAAAGGCAAACGAGGTCATTATGTTATGACTAGAGACCTGGTACATGGCCTCTATGAAATTCATGTACTTGGGGGGGGGGGGGAGTCCCTCAGCCTGGCCTATACCCTCTCACTGTCTGAGATCCCTCAGGGGATGTCCACCTGCCAGCTTAGGCCCAATGGTGGGGAGGGGGAGGGAAGAAGGGGTACTGCCCACCTGCAGCAGAGTCAGGAGAGGCTCCCACCGCTGCTGTTGTGCTTGCTAGCGTGAGCCCAGCTTTTGGCTAAGAGGCGCTCCCCCTATGGGAGCCCACTGACCACCAGGGGTTAGCTCCTGTGTTGAGCATCTGCCTCCTTGTGGTCAGTGAGCATCATAGTGACGGGTGGTTCCGCTGGTCGTTTGATTTGCATATTAGGGTTTTGTTATATAGGACTAGAGCCCTGATGCATGACATTCTTACACTTCTTACACGGCACCCCCACCGCCACTGTGGCCACTTCTGCCTTGGCCCCTGCTGCCCTGGTTTCATCTGGAAGGATGTCTGGTCTAATTAGCATATTACACTTTTATTGTTATAGATTACCTCTCACCAGATTGGCTCAGACCTTTACAGTTTACACAAGTATTACCTCATTTAATACACAAATCTAACTTGCCACAGAAAACAGACTTGAGACAAATAAATGTAAGATCTTTATTATTAAGACCTGACTAATATCATAGTACAAACAGGAAAACGTGTTGCCCTGAGAGACAGAGAACTTGTTTTCCTGGGAAGGGCTGAGCAGAGAACTGAGGATCCTGAGCAGGGAATAGATTAGGACCCACTTGATTCTAAGTTTCAGACTCCAGTTTGGGAAATAAAATTGACTAATTCTTTCTTAGTCTAGCAAAGTCAGGGATTAGAGAAGGAACAAAAGATCAGTGAGATAAATGAGAGTAAGAGAGTGATTCCAAGTGGAGGGAACAGCTTGAACACAGATGCTGTGTGTTTAAGATGATTTGGATACTCTCGATGGACCAGTTGAACTCGACAGTGTGGGCCCCTGGCGATTTGTGACTTTAGGCAAGTCACCAAACTGTTCTAGGCCATAGTTTTCTCCTTGTAAAATGAAGGGACTAATTGAATCAGTGGGTCTCAACCTTTTCTCACAGTGACCTGGACCATACTCCCAAAGGCTTTGCAACCACAAGTTCTAAAAGAAATAAGAGGAAGTAATACCTGTTTATGTTTTGTTTTGTTTAACAATGAGATTCTTGTAGGATAATAATTACCACAGTACAAGTATGAGCCGTTAATTTATTTATTTATTTATTTATTATTTATTTGTTTATTTATTTATTATTTTGTTGTCATTGTTAATCCTCACTTGAGGTTATTTTTTCGCCCCATTGATTTTGACAGAGAGTGGAAGGAAGGGAGAGAGGGAGAGAAACATTGATGTGAAAGAAACACATTAACTGGTTGCCTCCTGCAGGCACCCTGACCAGTGCTGAGGATCTAAGCTGCAACCCAGGTACATGCCCTTGACTGGGAATTGAACCTATGACCCTTCAGTGCACGGGCCAACACTCTAACCACTGAGAAACACCAGCCAGGGCTTTATTTATTTATTTAACAAGTAATTTTATTTAAAAATTTTTTAATTTATTTATTTTATCTTATTTATTTATTTTAATATATTTTATTGATTTTTTTCAGAGAGGAAGGGAGTGGGATAGAGGTGTTAGAAACATCGATGAGAGAGAAACATTGATCAGTTGCCTCCTGCACACCCCCCTACTGGGGATATGCCCGCAAACAAGGTGCCCGAAACCAAGATACATGCCCTTAACCGGAATTGAACCTGGGACCCTTCAGTCCGCAGACTGACGCTCTATCCACTGAGCCAAACTGGTCAGGGCTTCAGTGGGCTTTGGTGCTCACTGAGTCTGCCCCCTGAATGTGTCCCTTATGGGTCTGAGGAGTTATAATCTGGATGGTCCCACTCTGACCACTGGGAACACTGGCTCTTGGATCTCTAAGGAGGTGCTAATTTAGCCTCTGCCTGAGGCTACTCAGCAGGAGCTACTAAGCGATCTGCAGATTCCTCTTGGGGTTTGCAGGTGTCCAGATGAGATCCGGCTGTGAAGCAATGCAGGCTGCTGTGGGGCCTTGGGCCTTTTGGATGTTCTGGGTCTGTCTGACCCCGCTGCAGTTTGCTAGGTAATTGTAGATTGCAAAGGGCCAGGCCTTTCATATGTAAAGCCTCTGCCCCAGCTTGGGTGGGGCAGGGTCTCAGGGGATCAA
>PVJC01006832.1:0-53532 GCA_004026665.1 Murina feae | reverse complement strand
GAAGGTAGGGGAGGGTGGGGGTGAGGGGGAGAGATCAACCAAAGGACTTTTATGCATGCATATAAGCATACTAGAGGCCCGGTGCACAAATATTTGTGCATTCGGTGGGGGGGGGTCCCTCAGCCCAGCCTGTGCCCTCTCACAGTCTGGGACTCCTCGAGGGATGTCCACCTGCTGGCATGCCTGGCCAGCCTGGGTGCGGGGCTGATGGCCGTTTCTGGCTGCTCACAGCCCCTTCAGGGTTAAAGTCCCTCCTGGGGTGCCTGGCCAGCCTGGGTGAAGGGCAGAGGGCCGTTTCAGCCTGCCCACAGCCCCTTCAGGGTTTGGGTCCAGACTGGGGTGCATGGCTAGAAGCAGGTATCTGGCATTTAATTTAACTTCTATAATTAAAACTTTGTAGCCTTGAGTAGAGCTCAAGGGCCCTGGCTTCCTCCATTGACTGGGGCAACTCCAGCTCCGTGGCCACCGCCATCTCAGTTGAGTTAATTTGTATATTTGCTCCTGATTGGTTGGTGGGCGTGGCTTCTGGGCATGGCTTGTGGGTGTAACGGAGTGAGCATCAATTTGCATATTATTCTTTTATTAAATTAGAAGTGATGGAATGTGGACAACAGGAGGTGAGGGTGAGGGCAGGAGTGGGGTGATGAGGGGACATTGGGGGGATAAAGTCACATTTGTGATATCTTAATCAATAAAGGGAAAAATATTTAAAAAAATAAAAAAATTTAAAAAATAAAAACTGTATATGTAGTATATAGCTCAAGGAATATAGTCAATAATATCTTAATAACTTTGCACAATGACAGATGGGTACTAGACTTATTGCGGTGACCACATTGTAAGTATATAACTGTTGAATCACTATGTTGTACACCTGAAGTTAATATAACATTGTATGTTAATCATACTTTAAGAATAAACCATCTATCTAACCTAATAAGAGAGTAATATGCAAATTAACCCTCACTCTGTTACACCCACAAGCCACGCCCACCAGTAGCACCCACCAGCCAATCAGGAACAAATATGCAACTAAGATGGTGGCAGCCACGGAGCTGGAGTTGCCCCAGGCAATGGAGGAAGCCAGGGCACTGCAGGCCCTGAGCTCTACTCAAGGCTACAAAGTTTCAATTATAGAAGATAAACAAACCCCAGATACCTGCCAGACTGGGACCTTGGGTTGCCAGGGGCAACCCAGGCTTCGAGTGGGGGACCAAGGCATCAAAGTTTCAATTGTAGAAGTTAAATAAATCCCAGATACCTGCTTCCAGCCAGGCACCCCAGTCAGGACCCGAACCCTGAAGGGGCTGTGAGCAGCCTGAAATGGCCCTCTCTCCCTCACCCAGGCATTCCAATAGGGACCCGACCCTGAAGGAGCTGTGGGCAGCCTGAAACGGCCATCAGCCCCTCACCCAGGCTGGCCAGGCATGCCTGCAGGTGGACATCCCCCAAGGGGTCCCAGACTGCAAGAGGGCACAGGTCGAGCTGAGGGACCCTCCCCCCGGAGAGTGCACAAATTTTTGTGCACCAGGCCTCTAGTAAAATAATAATTGAAAAAAATGTAATTGAGCCCCACTGGCTGCTCTGAAAAGCCATCTTTGCATTGTTCCTGTGGCTCCCTCTCCGCTCGCTGCAACCACCTCCGCCGCATGCCTCCTCCGCCGCCACGGACTCCGGCAGCTTCTTCGCCAGAGTCCTCCAACTCTCGCTTAAAAAAAAAAAAATCCGCTGCATAGGATCACCGGCGTGCCCCATCGTGTCAGACACGGCCGTGGACACCAGCTCCGAGATCACCACCAAGGACTTAAAGGAGAAAAAGGACGTTGTGGAGGAGGCAGAGAATGGAAGAGATGCGCCTGCGAACGGGAACGCTAATGAGGAAAATGGGGAGCAGGAGGCTGACAATGAGGTAGATGAAGAAGAGGAAGAAGGAGGGGAGGAGGAGGGGGAGGAAGAGGAAGGTGATGGTGAGGAAGAGGATGGAGATGAAGATGAGGAGGCTGAGGCAGCTACAGGCAAATGGGCAGCTGAAGATGATGAGGATGATGATGTTGACACCAAGAAGCAGAAGACCGATGAGGATGACTAGACAGCAAAAAAAGGAAAAGTTTAAAAGGCCTCCATGACCTATTCACCCTCCACTTCCCGTCTCAGAATCTAAACGTGGTCACCTTCGAGTAGAGACTCCCGCCCGCCTGCCTACCCAGCGCCCGCCTGCCTACCCACCACCTTGGGCAGCGCCACCTGCAGATGACACACACTCTCCACCACCCAACCAAAACCACAACGTGAATTTGCAACAGGGGAGGAAAAAAGAACCAAAACTTCCAAGGCCCTGCTTTTTTTCTTAAAAGTACTTAAAAAAGGGAAATTTGTTTGTATTTTTTATTTACATTTTATATTTTTGTACATATTGTTAGGGGTCAGCTGTTTTTAATGATCTTAGGATGACCAAACCAGCCTTTGGAGCAATCTCTGTCCTATTTCTGACTTTACTTGTGGTGTGACCATGTTCATTATAATCTCAAAGGAGAAAAAAAACCTTGTAAAAAAAGCAAAAACAACAACAAAAAAAACAATCTTATTCTGAGCATTCCAGTAACTTTTTGTGTATGTACTTAGCTGTACTATAAGTAGTTGGTTTGTATGAGATGGTTGAAAAGGCCAAAGATAAAAAGGTTTCTTTTTCCCTTTTTTTGTCTATGAAATTGCTGTTTATTTTTTTTGGCCTGTTTGATGTATGTGTGAAACAATGTTGTCCACAATAAACGGGAATTTTATTTTGCTGAGTTGTTTTAACCAATAAATAAATAAATAAATAAATAAATAAATAAATAAATAAAATGTAATTGAAACAACATACCAAAAACCCAACATATGATTTAAAAATTATTGTTATGGTAGAAACCATATTCACATAGCTAGTAATTGGGGAGTCGGGATGTTTAGAAGCAAAGAAAAAGTAGAAATTATTTCTTTTGGGACACTTTTCCCCACCCTCAACTTTGTTTACACATAATGGGCTCCTTATATTTAAAAGAATTAATAAATAATTTTAAATGGCTGATTTAATTTTGGTGATGAATATTGGTATGATCCCCATAAACAAAAATTCTTAGAGGTTTACAATAATTTTTGCATGTAAAGGGTTTCTGAGGTTTACAAATTTGAGAACTGCTATTGGCCAGCTTCCAGCACTTCCACCCTATCATTTCCCAACCACCATGAGTGTGTATCCCCTGAGCTGTACCTGTGTTGTTGATGGTTGAGTCACCAGAGCATAGTATAGTGCCTTGCACTTAGCACAAACTCAATAAATATCCACCCAACTAAAAGTTATACACTTCATTTTCAGCGACATGTGTTAATTTCTAGGAAAAACAAGTTGAGAAACATTATGTGTCTTTCTCAAAGAAAGACAAGAACCATGAAGTTAGTTGGCCACTATAGCTGGTGTTTATACTTGGATGTTTATGTTTCAGGATTGGAGCTTGGGCACCTCTGAATCAAGAAAGCCCACTCTACGGGAGAACATATTTGCCGATGTTATCAACAATAAGGGTTTAATCTCCAGCATTTACAGGGAATTCATACAACTTAAGAAAAGGAAGATAAACAATCCAAGCAAAAAAAGGGCAAAGAACCTAAATAGACACTTTTTGAAAGAGGACATTCAGAAAGCCAAGAGACATATGAAAACATGCTCAAAGTCACTAATCATCCGAGAGATGCAAATCAAAATAACCATGCAGTACCATCTCACACCTGTCAGAATGGCTATCATCAACAAATCAACAAATGACAAGTGCTGAAGAGGATGTGGAGACAAAGGAACCCTTGTGCACTGCTGATGGGAATGCAGGCTGGTGCAGCCATTGTGGAGACAAAAATTAAAAATGGAACTCCCATTTGACCCTGTGATCCCACTTCTGGGAATATATCCCAAGAAACCAGAAACAGCAATCAGAAAGGATATATGCACCCCTATGTTCATAGCAGCACAATTTGGAAACAGTCTAAGTGCCCATCAGCAGATGAGTGGATTAAAAAACTGTGGTACATCTACACTATGGAATACTACTGTGCTGTAAAAAAAGAAGGAATTCTTACCATTTGCAACAGCATGGATGGAACTGGAGATCATTATGCTAAGTGAAATAAGCCAGTCAATAAAAGAAAAATACCACATGATCTAATTCATTTGTGGATTATAATGAACAACATAAACTGATGAACAAAATCAGACATAGAGACAGAGAAGCATAGATCAGACCGTCAAAGCGCGGGAAGGCAGGGGAGGGTGGGGGTGAGGGGGAGAGATCAACCAAAGGACTTGTGTGCATGCATGTAAGCATAACCAATGGACACAGCCACCAGGGCGGTGAGGGCATGAGTGGGGGTGAGTAGTGGGGGGATAAAGACTCATGTAACACTTTAATCAAAGAAAAAATATTTAAAAAAGGAGGCAAGCTGCCCTCCCTCCCTTTCCCCAGAGTCTATTGTCAGCCTGAGGAAAGTACCAAAGAAATAAAACAGGGGGCGGAGGCTTGGAAAAGGTTTTTGTTTCCACCTATCCCTCCTTCGTTCACTCCCTCATTCACCACACATTACACATGAGACTCCATGCTAGGAGCTTAGGCTACCGAGATGCACCAGAACCGATGCCCATTCTAGGGAGTTAGAAAGAAACTATTAAAAGACAGCTTTCCCACGCGGAGGCGGGGCCTTTGGGCGAATGAGGCGCCGCAGTTTCTCAGCAACACAACGCGTTTCAGTCCGCCCCAAGCACCGCCCCTAAAATGGCGGCGCTCCGACGTCCGTCCCGCCGGGTGCGAATATTCTCTTGCTTTCAGGCTGCCACCTCGGCCTGGCCCAGCCCTGCATGTCGCGGGACCTAAAAGCCCGTACCCCGTACCCCTCGCCCTCCCTAGGCGGTCCGCGTGGGCACCGGCGCGTGGCAGCCGCGCGCACCTCCTGGCGTCCCGCCCCTTGGTCCCGCCCCCAGGCCTGCGTCCTGCCTCTTGACGCCAACGTGGGCGTGTCGGCGCGACCCGCAACGTCTCGACGTGCCCATGATGGCGACTGCGTCACTGTGAGCGGGCCTCAGTTCTCAAGTCCGTTCCGGCGTTGCCTTAGGATCTGCAGTCTTTTCCGACCCAGTAGGCGGTGGCGCGCGCTCTGGGGGTAGTAGCTGCTCGGAGACCCGGGGAAGCGAGCCAGGTGGGCGGCGGCACGGCCGGGCGCGCGGCGGACGGGCGGTGGCGGGGGAAGCGGTGTGGCTGCTGTGTGGCCAGACCTTCCGGCGGCTGCGGGGAGGCGCGCCGGGAGGGGAGGGCCGAGCTCATTTTCTTTATTCCCCCCTAGTCTCATCTCGGCTTTTGAGCTCCCCTGGACTGTTCCCCTGGGCTAAGTGGGCAACATGAGCTGCAACAACTTGGATGGGAAAGACGACTTTGACGAGCAGTTGCGAATGCAAAAACTGTACGGAGACACCCAGGACGGAGACACGCAGAAAGGTCCCGGTAGAGAAAACATTTCTTTCGGGCAGCCGCCCGATGACACTCCCTACGAGTGGGACCTGGACAAGAAGGCTTGGTTCCCCAAGGTAAGTGTGTGTCGCCGGTGCCTCTGCAGAGCAGAGCAGGCCGCTCATTTTCTTCTCGAGGGCTTGGGGTAGAGCCCCCACATGAGTTAGTGGCCTTTCTTTTTGTTCTGTTGTTGCAGAGCCAGTGTGTAAAGGAAGGGAAATCTTTAGGGAGATGTAAATGTAATTTAATTCTTGTCTTTTTTTCTATGCCTTATTAATTTTATCTGTGAAGGTCATAGTTGGGTATTACATTGGTGACTGCTTTTTATTGCAAAGAGGAAAAACACCAAGAACAAACTTTGGTAGCTGTTACTCTCCGGGAGCCAACTTCACTTATCCTGGGAATTTAGATGTTTAGTTTATACACTATGTGCAAAATGCAGCTTCTTGATTTTTTTTTTAATCTAGCCATTTATATAGCATTACTGATTGAATTTTGCACCTCTACTTTCCTATTAGGTTTTGCTTGAACCATATAACCACAGGAATATGACTAGAGGTGTACAAAATATGAATGGAAGATATGTGTATATTTATTTAGAGTATTTGCAAATTGTTAAGCATTTTACTTCACCTTAATTTCAGTAAAATAACTGGTGTTAGACTAGGTTCTTTAAACTTTTCTGTAAAAGTATCCTGTTAACCAGAATCTCATATGGTTGGGGAAAAGGATACCAATAGCACACTAATTGACTTGGAAGCCTGAAATAACAAACCATGTCTCCATTGTATAACTTTAAAAATTATTCAACTTCTTTCTTTTCCATTTTGTGTGAATGTTACAATCCCTCCAAATTATTAAATACAACTAGGATTTGAACTGGATCCACTTAGACGCAATTTTTTTTTCATCTTGTAAACAGATCTCTTAAATTTATGGTATCAGTAAATGTAGTACAGTACTGTAAATGTATTTTCTCTTTGTTATGATTTTCTTAATCACATTTTCTGTAGCTGGCCAGTGTGGCTCGGATGGTTGGGCATCATCCCACGCACTAAAGAGTTGCCAATTCCATTTCCAGTCAGGGCACATCATGCCTAGGTTGTGGGCTCAATCCTGGGTAGGGGGTGTGCTATAGGCAGCCAGTCGATGTCTTGCTCTCAAATCGATGTTTCTCTTTCTCCCTCTTTCTTTCTCTCTAAAAATCAATTTAAAAAAAGAATACAGTTTACAGCATACAAGGTGTCCCAAAAATGTATACACACTTTGAATGATTATAAAGTCAGTGTTTATTAACAAACATACAGTTCATTTTTAAAGTTTAAAAGAATCGACAGAATGGAATAATTTTTTCATCAATGTCTGTTTTCAAACTGATGACGGTTCTGGTCCAGACACTGCTTATAATGCCAGGCAATGGAATTGCAAACAAGAATCATTTAGTTTGGTATTTGTATGCCTTCAATTCATTGACTGTTGCCAGTTTTGTACTGTAAACATTATCTTTTATATTAATAAAAGTCTAGTGGCACTTTAGGATAAATTTTCTGTATTCAAAGTTTAGTCTGGCTTCACACATTATTTAAAACTAGGGGCCTGGTGCACAAAAATTTGTGCACTCGGGGCGGGGGGGAGTCCCTCAGCCCGGCTTGTGCCTTCTTGCAGTCTGGGACCCCTCGGGGGATGTCCACTTGCTGGCGTGCCTGGTCAGCCTGGGTGAGGGGCTGATGGCTGTTTGCAGGCTGGCCAAGCCCCCCAGTGGGGACCCTCTCCCCATGGGGGTGTGGCCAGCCTGGGTGAGGGGCTGAGGGCCATTTTTCAGGCTGGCCACATCCCCTTCAGGGTTCGGGTCCCTACTGGAGTGCCTGGCCAGCCCAGGTGAAGGGCTAAGGGCTGTTTGCAGGCTGGCCACAGGTCCCATTGACCCAAGGTCCCAGCAAGGCTGGCTGGAAGCAGGTTTCTGGGGTTTATATATCTTCTATAATTGAAACTTTGTTGCCTTGAGCGGAGGCCACAGCCAGCCTAGGCAGGCAGTTTCCTCCATCACTGGCCTCCTGTTTGCTCTAGCTCTGTGGCTGCCGGTGGCCATCTTGGCTGTATTAATTTGCATATTGTCGCTCTGATTGGCTTGTGGGCATGGGGTGGCTGGTGGGCATGGGTTAGGTATAACGGAGTGAGGGTTAACTTGCATATTAGTCTTTTATTAGATTAGATTAATTAAATCTGAAAAGGAGTGAAAAGTAAATAAGGTACCAGCTGTTAGAGTGTGTATACATTTTTTGGGATACTCTATAACATACAAAGTATGTGTAAATTGACTTTATGCTATCAGTAAGGCTTCTGGTCAACAGTCAGCTATTAGTTGTAAATTGGGGAGTCAAAAGTTATATACAGATTTTCAACTGCTTTAGGTGTTGACATCCCTAACTCCTTTGTTGTTCAAGGGCCAACTATATTTCACTCTTGTACTGATAGTGCCAGCTCTAGCATAGATTTGGTTTCTTCAGCCTTCTGAGTTCTTTTAACAATAGTCTGATAATAAGATTAACTTCTTATTCTATCTTTTATGCCATGGAAGCCCATATCTCTTCAAACTTTGAGTTAAAATGTTTCCCATTCCTATGTGTGCCTAACATCAATTGGTATGAAGATATAACTACATTTCTTGCATTGTGAAATTGTGCTTTACTCCCCTAAAAGCCAGGATAGATATATTGGATTAATTCCTTTTTAAAAAATATATTTTATTGATTTTTTTACAGAAAGGAAGAGAGAGGGATAGAGAGTCAGAAACATTGATGAGAGAGAAACATCAATCAGCTGCCTCCTACATACTCCCAACTGGGGATGTGCCTGCAACCAAGGTACATGCCCTTGACCGGAATCAAACCTGGGACCCTTGAGTCCACAGGCCGACGCTCTATCCACTGAGCCAAACTGGTTAGGGCTGGATTAATTCTTAATTTTTTTTCAGTAAATGATAAAGTAATTTAATTCATTATAATGTTAAAACAAGCATTTAGATTTACTGTTGTTAGCCCTTTTCTTTAAACACCAAATAAAAATTCTGTTCTATTCTCTTTGCTTACAGATATATATTTAGTGTACATATACTTTGTACATCTATATAGTTAAAGAAAAATTAATTCTGTGGCTCAGTGTTTGAGCATCGACCATGAACCAGGAGGTTGCTGGTTAGATTCCTACTCAGGGCACATGCCTGGGTTTCAGGCTCTATCCCCCACTGGACATGCAGGAGGCGGCCAATCATTGATTCTCTTTCATCATTGATGTTTCTAAACTCTCCCTCTCCCTCTTCTCTCTGAAATAAATAATACACAAAATATAAATTTGTTGGCTATTGTTTTTTATTCTGTCTTATTGTTATCTGGTACTTTCTTTGTTATATGTTCTCATAGCCTTGCTTAAGTAGACTGTGGAGAGGTAGTAATTTATAAATGAAACTACTAGAAAGGTGTCAACATCATTTAAAATAACAGTAATATCTCAGACTATTGTGTTGGTAATCCAAGTACCCATATCTTATTTTTTATCATGCACAGTTTGCTATATACAAGATGGGACAAAAGCAGATTTACAGTTGTAAGCATGTGAAACAGAGTTTATTCTTGTATCATTATGTATTAATTAATGCATTATCAACCCTCTGGTGTGGCTCAGTTGGTTGAGCGTCATCTCATGCACCAGGAGGTCGCTGATTCCATTCCCAAGCAGGGCACATGCCCAGGTTGTGGGCTCGATCCATGTAGGAGGTGGCCAATCGATGTTTCTCTTTCATTGATGTTTCTCTCTCCCTCTTTCTCTCTCTGGAATCAATAAAAACATATTTAAAAATGATATTTAATTGATGTATTATTTTCCATGCAAGCAATTGTAAACCTACGTTTGCCCCACCCCTAAGGTGACTGTTCTTGCATTTACACTTTATTACTACAACACTTCTATGTTAAGTTGTATAACTGAATATGCTGTAATTTAACACAGTGTAAACCTTTTACAGAAGAAAATAATTTTTTAATTTCTCGTGTGTGTGTGTGTGTGTGTGTGTGTGTGTGTTGAATTTCTTGTTCAGATCACTGAAGATTTCATTGCTACATACCAGGCCAATTATGGCTTTTCTAATGATGGTGCATCTAGCTCTAATGCAAATGTACAAGATGTTAATGCTAGGCCTGCAGAAGAACCTCCACAAATAAAAAACCCTGAACCCACTGAGCCCAAAAAGAGAGGAGAAAAGAGAAAGGCTGAATCAGGTAAGTGGATTTAGCCTGCAGAACATGAGTATGAAAATTAAAAATGTGAGTATGTGTGTATATATAGTTACTTTTTGGAGAATTATAATGGCTCTGAAGGAATCATTGAGATGGGTTTTTAAAAATTATTATTTGGGTTCATATATTGGCTCTCACACTAATTTATGGGCATGGAGGGGATTGTTTCAATTCTATTCCTCAGTTGCTTCCTTTGCAAAATAGAGCTACTATTCGGGGATTATTAAAAGTTCTATTTGTAAGGTTATTTTTTACAGTTATTGAGTTTAATGAAATTGAACTTAAGCCAGTTTTGCTTTAGCTTAGCCATGTCTTAAAACAGTAGATTGCAGTCAGAAGCAATTTAATGTGAAGGTCTAAAGTCAATGCAAGGATGGTTTTTTTAAGGAAGCATCAGAATCATAGCAAAGATTTGCAAGCAGCCCAAGTGCCCTTCAGTAGGTGAGTGGATATAAAAGCTGTGGTACATTTACACAGTGAAATACTACTTGCCGCAAAAAAAGGAAATCTTATCTTTTGAGACAGCATGGATGGACCTATAGAGTATTATGCTAAGTGAAATTAAGCAGTCAGAGAAAGACAAATACCATATATTTCACTTATATGTGAAACAAAATTAACTAACAAAGCAAAATAGAAACAGATTCATAGATACAGAGAAGAGATAGACAGCTGCCAGAGGGGAGGGGGATTTGGGGGCTGGGTGAAAAAGTGAAGGGATTAAGAAAAAAAACTGACTGGTGTGGCTTAGTTGATTGAGTATTGTCCCTTGCCCCAAAAGGTCGCTGGTTCAGTTCCCAGTCAGGGCACGCCAGGTTGTGGATTTGGTCCCCATCAGAGTGCATATGGGAGGCAACTGATTGCGTTTTTCTCTCTCTCCTTTCCTTTCTCTCTAAAATCAATTAAAAAATACCTCATAGACACAGACAACAGTATGGTGATTACCAGAGGGAACCCGGGAATGGGGGGGGGGGGGAAAGTGTAAAAGAGATCATTGTTGACAGAAAGAGACTTGAGTGTGGGTGGTGAACACACAATACAATATAGAGATGATACATTATAGAATTGTACACCTGAAACTCATATAATTTTATTAGCCAACTAGAGGCCCGATGCATGAAATTCATACAAGGAGCTTGGCCCTCGTAGCTACAGTGGCTGCCTCGGCCCTCCCAGCCTCCACTTCGCTCAGAAGGTCATTCCACTGTTCGGGCCATCTGGTATAATTAGCATATTATGCTTTTCTTATAGATGTCACCCCAATACAATAAAATTTTGAAAAAATATCAATAGCTCTCTTTTTTTAGACAGTTCTGAAACTGATTATCTGTCAAAAGAGCCATATACCTTGAAAGCTGGACAGTAGTTTGAATTTGTCTTGTTCTCAGGGTAAAAAAAAAATTCCTAGAAGTTTTGAGAGACTGCCACACTGCCAAGATTTTATAATGTGACTTTTACCTTTTCTTGCATGCGTTTTACTTATTCACTTTGATTTTTAGGGTGGTTTCATGTTGAAGAAGATAGAAATACAAATGTATATGTGTCTGGTATGTATACCTTTTTAAACAGATTTAGAATAGAAAATATTTGATTTTTATGTTTTTTACAAAGTCATTTTTGGTTTTGTTTCTCCAAAGCCTGTTTCTTATTATTGTCTCATTTTTGTTCAGTTGTTTGCATTAGTGAGGAATATGTTTGTTGTTTATTATAAAACTAAGAAAAAAAAGTGTATGTAACTTTGCATGCATTGCCATCATTTTTGTCTGCTTTAAGTTACTTGTGGCAGTTTGTCCCTTCAGATTCATTGAAACATGAAATTTCCTCAATTCTATATATGTGAGATTTTACATACATTTAGAAATTCAAAATTGTGCTCATCTAAGTTGCAGCTTTCTAATTGGTAGAATGCTAAATAACCCTCACCTTTATTTAGATGCCTTTATAAATTAAAAAATTTTTTCTAATGTTGATAGGTTTGCCTCCAGACATTACACTGGATGAATTTATACAGCTCATGTCCAAGTTTGGTATTATTATGAGAGATCCTCAAACAGAAGAATTTAAGGTCAAACTTTACAAAGATAATCAAGGAAATCTAAAAGGAGATGGCCTTTGCTGTTATTTGAAGGTTAGTTATGTGGTCAGATAAGTTTCTTTTCCATTTTTAAATCAGGAACCAGGGCTATAATTTTATTTTTTTATTCATGATTTTTTTTATCTTTATTGTTCATATTATTACAATTGTTCCTCTTTTTCCCCCGTAGCTCCCTTCCTCCCAGTTCCCACCCACCCTCTATCCTTCCCTCCCCCACTGTCCTCCTCCATAGGTGTACGATTTTTGTCTAGTCTCTTCCTACACCCCCAACACCCCTTTCCCCCTGAGATTGTCAGCCCACTCCTTTTCTATGCCCCTGATTCTATTCTATTCACCAGTTTATTCTGTTCATCAGGTTTTTTTATTCACTTGATTTTTAGGTTTACTTGTTGATAGATATGTATTTGTTGTTCATAATTTTTATCTTTACTTTTTCTTCTTTTTCTTCTTTCTTCTTTCTTCTTCTTCCTCCTCCTCCTCAAAGCATACCTTTCAGCATTTTATATAATGCTGGTTGGGTGGTGGTGAACTTTTTAGCTTTTTCTTATCTGTGAAGCTCTTTATCTGACCTTCAAATCTAAATGATAGCTTTGCTGGGTAGAGGAATCCTGGTTGTAGGTTCTTGCTATTCATCACTTTGAATATTTCTTGTCATTCCCTTCTGGCCTGCAAAGTTTCTGTTGAGAAATCAGCTGACAGTCATATGGGTGCCCCCTTGTAGATAACCGACTGCTTTTCTCTTGCTGCTTTTAAGATTCTCTCTTTGTCTTTTGCCCTTGGCATTTTAATTATGATGTGTCTTGGTGTGGTCCTCCTTGGATTTTTTTTTGTTTGGGGTTCTCTGCACTTCCTGGACTTATAAGTCCATTTCTTTCACCAGGTGGGGGAAGTTTTCTGTCATCATTTCTTCAAATAGGTTTTCAGTATCTTGCTCTCTGTCTTCTTCTGGCACCCCTATAATTCTGATGTTGGTACCCTTGAAGTTGTCCCAGAGACTCCTTACACTATCTTCATATTTTTGGATTCTTTTTTCTTTTTGCTTTTCTGGCTGGGTGTTTTTTGCTTGTTTGTATTTCATATCTTTTACTTGATTCTTGCAATCCTCTAGTCTGCTGTTGGATCTCTGTATATTATTCTTTATTTCAGACAGTGTATGCTTAATTTCTAGGTGGTCCTTCTTCATATCCTCGAGAGTCTCACTAAATTTATCGGTAGTCTCTAAAAGATTCTTGAAAAACCTTATAACCGTGGTTTTAAACTCTATATCCAGTCGTTTGCTTTCCTCCATTTCTGTCATTTGCGACCTGTTTCTTTGTCTCTGCATTTTGGCTGCTTCCCTGCATTGACAGAGTGGCTTTCTGTGCTAAGTGTCCTATAGGGCTCACTGGCTCAGTCTCCCCAATTACCTGAGGTGGATACTCTTGGTGCACTGCTTTTTGGCTTTGTGCACAATCTTATTGTAGCTAAGCCTTGATTATTGTTGGTATCACTGGAGTAATTGACCTCCAGGCCACTTGGCTGTGAGAATCAGCTGTGTCTATGGTGGGTGTTGGAGACATCCTTATGGGGCAAGACTTGCTTCAGTGGGGCTTTGGTGCTCACTGAGTCTGCCCCCTGAGTGTGTCCCTTATGGATCTGAGGAGTTGCAGACTGGGTGGTCCTGCTTTGACCACTGGGTTCACTGTCTCTTAGAACTCTAAGGAGGTGCTGTTTTAGCTTCTGCCTGAGGTTTCCCAGCCTTTTATATGCAAAAGCCTCTGTAAGCAGCTTGGGTGGGGCGGGGTCTGGGGAATCTACATGGAGGAGCAACCAGCTATGGCTGATTCTGAGCCCTGCCCTAAGAGGCACTAGGTAGCAGTGACCCTCGGCACCGCCAAGAGAAAGCTGCTCTGAAGATCCTCCCAGTGCCAGATGGTGCCAGACAGTCCAGCTTCTCCCTGTACGCATCTGAGTCCCCAGAAACTCTCCTGGAACTGGAGTTCAGAGCTGTCGGGAGCTTGTGCCTCCCTCCGGTACGAAATGCTGCCAGCCCTTTCCAGGAGCCCCCTTTGCGTGTGTCTTCATACCTCTGCACTTTACTTCCGCACCTCCTATTAGTCTCAGTCTCTTTCTAGTTGTAGAATTTCCACTTATCCAGTGGATCTGGGTGGTGTCCGTTTTTTCTTTTCGTTGTAGTTTTGAAATGGTTGTGTGAGGCAGTAATTTCCGGTGTTTCCCTATGCCGCCATCTTAGTTTTTCCTCTCCAGGGCTATAATTTTAAATAGATAATTACTAAGGTGGAGAACTATTCAAAACAGGACATGAAGAAAACTGAAATTTCAGATTGTGCCTCTGTGTGAGTGGTAAGATTATTCACTTGTTCATCAGGTCAAAGTATTACGTAAGTTATATGACCAAAGTGCTTTTGTCTTAAAAAGAATTCTCACTGCAGAGAGCTCTTTCGGAGTGTATGCTTATAATCGATTTGGAACACATTTTCAAAGTCCACAAAGAAAAGAAAGCCAGTAATATATTATTTGCCTATTTGAATGAATTAGACCAAAGATAAACAAACTCCAGCCCACTGCCTGATGTTGTTAATAAATTTTTCATTATTAAAATGGCTGCATTCATTCATTTACACATTTGTCTATGTCTACCTACATATTTGAACAGCAGAGTCAAGTGGTTGCATCCAAACCATATAGCCCACAAAGTCTAAAATATTTGTTAACTGGTTTTTTACAAAATAAGTTTTCTGACCCCTGACTTATACCATAAAGGAGCTGATAGCTTATGCTTACTACTTCAGAATATCCTTTTAATGTGAGAGTATGGTGTTAACAGAAATTGGTAGAATTCTATCCATGGTGTCATAAATTGCACAATACCAACACCATGGGTATGTTGTGAGTATACAGCATGTCAATGAAATTAGAATGTGGTAGGATTAAGCTGACAGCTTTTTGGGAATACCTTATAATTTTAAAACTGGCATGCACCTTAGAAATCACACAAGGTCATTTGCCTTATTCTCTAGTTGAAAAATCGAGATGCCAAGAAACAAAACTACTTCAATAATGATATAATTTATTGAGCAACTACCATATGCCAATCATTATCCTTTATGTGTATACCATTTAATTTTGTCAAGAACCTATGATGAAGGCATTACTATTCCCATTTTACAGATGAAAAAATAGGTTCAGGAATCTTGAATAACTTGTCCAAGTTCACATGGCTAGTTAGAGGTAGCTATATCTTCAATGCAGGTTTCCAAACTGGGTAGTTATGCTTAAGTTATTATTGCATATATAGTTATCATTCATCTAAAAAAAAAAAAACTCCTGAAGTTTTATTTCAGTGTGTACCTTACTGACTTTGTCTTGTTTTCCCTTTATAAAGAGGGAATCTGTGGATCTTGCATTAAAACTTTTGGATGAAGATGAAATTAGAGGCTACAGATTACATGTTGAGGTGGCAAAGTTTCAACTGAAGGGAGAATATGATGCCTCTAAGAAGAAGAAGAAGTGCAAGGATTATAAGAAAAAGCTGTCTCAGCAACAAAAGTTTGTGTTCTTTTCTTCTTCGAAAGATTTTTACAAATACCCTAGAGTATGCTTTTGGTAATAGCCACCTAGTTTTGTTCATATAGGATATCACCTAAGTATACCTACAAATTATTTTTAAAGAACCTTCATCTGGAACCTTCAGTAATCTATACCACAGGATGATTTGGCAGCAGTGGTGTTTTTCATTTTCTGGGGTGTTCATTTGTAATATAACAGGGACTTAAATGAGATAACAAAGCTATCTCTTCAGAAGTTGTTGAACATCAGATTAAACAAGATAGTTTAGGCTTGTATATCAGAGTCATTAGTTCATTTTCAATATGTATTGAAATCAGTTATGCCAGGAGCTAAATTTTTACATAAAGGTTTGTATTAGAAATTTGAAATAAGTTTTATCATTGTATTTATAATGTATTACATATACTAGTAGTATATGCATAATGCCATCAAGTTTCTGTTAACCCATTTGTTTAATATGTGTTTTGAAATATGCTAGTTTTAAGAAATTAGCCAAAGTGATAAGTATCTTCATCACAGTGAGTTCTGATAACACTTTTAACACTGCTTAAACTATTGATAAAATAATTATGAAGCATTTAGGCGATCTATATTTTTTTACAGGAATAGTTAAAACAGATACTTAAAATTTTTATAAACAGTAAAATTTAAGATTATAAAAGAAAGAGTAGTTTTACATATTTCAGTGCAGTTTGTCATAATCATAAAGTGCCTAAAAACCAGTACAATTTGAACATATTGTTTGGCCTGAGTATATCTTCTTAGATAATCATACATAGTGAATAATTTGCACTTTTCCAAAAATGTCATTGGAATATTTGTAACCAGGCAGCAGTTCTGAAAAAAAAGCAGGGTGAGGCAAAAATAGGTTTTCAGTTGTGAGTATACAAAACACAGGGTTTATTCTTGTATTATTATTTATTAATGTACTAGAGGCACAGTGCACAGAATTCTTGCACTTGGTGGGGGCGGGGGGGTCCCTCAGCCCGGCCTGTGCCCTCTTGCAGTCTGGGAACCCTCAGGGGATGTCCAACTGAAAGCTTAGGCCTGCTGCCGGGGAGCAAGCATAAGCCAGCAATCGGACATCCTTAATGCTACTGCGGAGGTGGGAGAGGCTCCTGCCACCACTGCTATACTCACCAGCTGTGAGCCCAGCTTCTGGCTGAACAGTGTTCCCCTTATGGTAGTGCACTGACCACCAGGGGACAGCTCCTGCATTGAGCATATGACCCCTGGTGGTCAGTGTGCATCATAGCAACTGGTCATTATGCTGTTGGGCCAGAACTGCCTCTCCGATATCCCCCCAAGGGGTCTCAGATTGTAAGAGGGCACAGGCCAGGCCGAGGACCCCACTGGTGCACAATCGGGGCCAGGGAGGGACACAGGAAGGCTCCAGAGTGTGTCTGGCCCATCTCATTCAGTCTCCATCAGCCAGATCCCAGCAGCAAGCTAACCTACCGATCAGAGCATCTGCCCCCTGGTGGTCAGTGCATATCATAGCGAGCAGTTGAGCAGCCTTAGCATATCATTAGCAAATTATGCTTTGATTGGTTGAATGGCCAGTGGATGATAAGACACTTAGCATATTAGGCTTTTATTACATAGGATTATTTTCCATATGAACAACTGTAAACCTACTTTTACTCCACCCTGTATATTCTGGGAATTTTAGATATTGGGTCCATCTTTCACCCGCCTGTTATTTTTATTCCGGAAAGTTCTCTGAATAGAACTATGACTAAAATACACATTATTGTTCTGGAATCAAATAATCACCATTTTTAAATAATCAATAAAGTATTATTTCTATTTTGTGGCATTAGGCAATTGGATTGGAGACCTGAGAGAAAGGATGGGTCAATCCGAATGCGCCATGAACGAGTTGTCATCATCAAAAATATGTTTCATCCTATGGATTTTGAGGTAGGGTATAATATTCTTACTGATTAAAATGTAAATATGCCTTCTTTTAAGGGAGCCCAAGCTTGCCTTCCCCCATCTTTCTCATGTCACACTCTGCACATTTATGTAGTCCTCAAGATAGAAAACATAGCCAAGAATCAGTCAAACTTTTCAGATTTTCTCATGTTTAGCTCAGTGTTTCTTTAATTGTATCATAGCTAAGACTGTTTAATACCCATACTGTGGCCCCAAATGGCAGATACTTGGTATGGGAAATTATAAAAAATATAATCATTAAAAGATTTATGGGAGCTGCAAGTGTGGGTTGATTTTGGTGAGGAGAATCAGTTTCCCACTTGAAGTGAAAACTTCATTTTAGTACTAAAAGTTTGGTCTTAGAATTGCAGAGGTTAATGAAATAAAGCCCCTGATGTTTTAATATTGGAGGTTGTTTTTCAGGATCTGATTTTTACACAAGTCTTTGGTGGCTATTAGGAGGAGTTTATAATATTAATGTCCGTGTAAAATTCCAGGAACAACAACAAATAAAAGAAGAGCTACTAGAGAGTTTTTTAAAAATATATTTTTATTGATTTCAGAGAGGAAGGGAGAAGAGGGAGAGAGAGATAGAAGCATCAGTGATAACAGAGAATCAATTTGCTGCTCCCTGCACACCCCCTACTGGGTATCAAACCCACAACCCAGTCATGTGCCCTTGACCGGAATTGAACCTGGGAGCCTTCAGTCCACAGGCCAGTGCTCTATCTGTGAGCCAAATCCTCTAGGGCCCAGAGAGTTTTAAGGAATGTTAATTGCCATCAGGGTACCTGCATATTGCATTCTGCCTCTTGTTCTTATCTCTCTCTCTCTGTCTTTTGGCATAGACCAATGGAATTATTTGTGGAAGAACAAGTCTTTACTATTTTCCTAGATTCTGAAATTAGTGATAACTTACACATAAGAAAAAAATGTTCATAATGTAAAATTCCAGGTTTACGAATGATCTAGTTGCAACCAAAGACCACTCTTGTTCCTTTTGTGCATTTAAACAGAGTCAGAATGGAAATACCGTTTTACTCCCTTTAGATACTAAGGCCCCAGATTGGTCTTTGAGCTCTGTCCAGGTGAGTTGTGATATGATAGGGTTTACTATGCACCTATGGAGTCTGTGTATCTTTTGAGATCATTGGTAAGATACATGTGTTCTGTTTAAGATTTCTTTATGCCTTTTCTGTCTGAAATTCTAAGGAATCTTGAAATATAGCAGAGATGCTTTAGACTTGCAGTGATAATGAAGTATGTTTAAAAAGTACATATGCACACTAAATGCTTTTTGAAATGTAGTCCTTGTCCGGTGAGGCTTTAAAAGGAATGCATATATGGATCATGGTATTACTAGCCTACTAGGTACAACTCCAGAATTGACTACAATAAATGACATTTTACCCCCCTGGTAATAATTGATTTTTTAAATTAGGAGACCAGTTAGTATCTAACTTAAGGTCCTTGATTCACACACATTGCATACTCCTAACGCTTCAATGTGAGTATAAATGGAAACCTAACTCAAAGTATCTGAAGCTCTGCAAGTAAGGAGTCTGTTGCATAATTACATTGTTTTCGTTTCTTCTTCTGCCTCCTGTCTTGCTCATTGAGACACCTTATTTGAGTCTAGCTATCACCCTGGCCAGATTTAACTTTTCCTACCTTAGCAAATATTCTTTCCTCCAAAAGTCACATTTATTCTACCTTGACTCCTAGAAATTCCCTCCAGTGGATATTTTTAAGGATAGAAGTTTCATGCTTATAAATTTTTGATTGTTTAAAAAACACCCTTACTGGTTTAATGTAAATTTTACTTTAGAGTTATAGAGCTTTATACTATACCCTTTGTTTCCTTCATCGCATTTTGTATTATTGGAAATAATTGAATCTCCTCTACTTGAATGTGTGCTCCATGAGAGCCAGGACTCTGTCTACCTTGTTTGTTTGCTGTTAATATTCCCTGTGTTTAGAATTGTGCCTGGCACCACAATAGGCTCTCAATATATTAATAGGTCCATGGTATTTATATGAAGAAAACGTACAAGAATGATTGATTGAAACCCCTGTTAATCACAAGACAGAATCTTTTCATTCCTGAATGGATAAAACATTTTCTCTTTAGCATCTTTGCACATAAAGGAAATTTTTCTTTTCATGTGCTTATGCCACCTAGCTGGAAAGGCAGTAATGGACTTCAGAGTTTACAAGTAGAGAAACCCTTGGTGGCCCTAACTGGTTTGGCTCAGTGGATAGAGCATCGGCCTACAGACCAAAGGGTCCGGTCAAGGGTATGTACCCTGGTTGCGGGCACATCCCCAATGAGAGGTATGCAGGAGGCAGCTGGTTGATGTTTCTCTCTCATCGATGTTTCTAACTCTCTATCCTTCTCCCTTCCTCTCTGTAAAAAACCAATAAAATATATTTTTAATAAAAGAGAAACCCTTGGTGCTGTCCTTGTTTGCCCACCTGCCTTGGTCTGGTTAGATCTGATGAACCTGTCAGTCAGAGGGACTATAGAAAATCTTGTTTTTTGTTCAGTGACTCTGTGGGCTTGAACCTCAAAGAATATAGTGTCCAATATACTAGAATCTAGGCTCATGAGGGTTTTTTTTTTAATTTTGTAGAATACAGACAAACATAAATAACTTAAAGCCTTTTTTTATTGGTTGGTATATCAAAGCAGGACATTTAATTATCAGAATTTGTATTTTTGCAGGATGATCCGTTGGTGCTAAATGAGATCAGAGAAGATCTTCGAGTAGAGTGTTCGAAATTTGGACAAATTAGGAAGCTCCTTCTGTTTGATGTAAGTTCATGGCTTGGACAAATGACTTCTGAAACAATCATTCTTCCAGTTAAAAGTTATTACCATTTGTCAGTATGCCCTAAATTTTACATTAATGTTCTTATATGGTAGCTATTCCATCTAGTGGTAGGCATCTGTTAGCAATAATTAGATGAACATGGATTGTAAGTCAAGGCTTAGATTGATTTGGTACGCTGTGGTTATTTCCCTTTATCATCACTCTAGAGTATATGATCAAGTAAAGAAAGTACAAGAAAAATGAATGGTTCCCTATTTGCCCGTATTTTCCCCTGTTGAATGATTCTCCAACTCTATATTTGGAGAAAAACAATCAAGGAAAATATTCTCTTACATGTTTGCTCTTCTCACCCATTTTTTACTTATAAATTGACACATTTATAACAAAATAGTCGCTATTTATCGATTACGTACTTCAAGCTACTTTACATGTTATCTCATTTAATTTTCAATCCTTTGAGGTAGGTGCTATTATACTCATTTTACAGATGAGGATGCTGAAAGTTTAGAGAGTGAGCACCTTTCCCAAGATCATTCAGCTGCTAAATGGCAGCGCCAGGATTGAATTCTGGGCCTATTAAACTTCAGAGTCCACATTTAACAACTATGCTGCCCTCCGTGTCCTAGACAGTGTTGTTAGCAGAAACATTTCCAAGGACATCATGCTTGGTTCTTCCTAGAAAAGATTAAATTGAACAGAGAGCTAGCTGTGTGTTACTGGCTGGAGTAAGAGGGAATAAAGGCTTCATACATAGTATATTTTGCTCAATTTATCAGAAAAAACAACTCCCATTTAACCTCTTTGTCAAATGTGTATGTTTTATTTTGAATGTTATCATTTATTCTTTTCTTATTTTTTTCTAGAGACACCCAGATGGTGTGGCCTCTGTGTCCTTCAGGGAACCAGAGGAAGCTGATTATTGTATTCAAACTCTGGATGGACGGTGGTTTGGTGGTCGTCAAATCACTGCCCAAGTATGGGATGGAACTACAGATTATCAGGTAAATTCTGTAATTGTCAAGGGAACATAATTTGTTAACAACAAACACTGAATTAGCAGTCCTTCAGATAAGTTTTGGATTTGGTTTAATCTGTGTATTATAATAGTACATTTATTTATTTATTTATTTATTTATTTATTTATTTATTTATTTAAAATCCTCACTCAAGGATATTTTTCCATTGATTTTTAGAGAGATTGGAAGAGAGAGGGAAAGACAGAGAGGAATATTGATGTGAGAGAGACACACACATCGATTGGTTGCCTCATGCACAACCTCTGACCAGGGCCCAGGCTGGAGAGGAGCCTGCAACCAAAGTATGTGCCCTTGACAGGAATTAAACCCAGAACCTTTCAGTCCCAGGCTTATGCTTTATCCACTGAAGAAAACCGGCTAGGGCTAATAGTAGTACTTTTAAATAATATTTTGCATTCAGAGCATGGAAAGAAAAATGTTCAGCTTTTCAGTTTACAAGTCTGAAATTTGAGGCTTGCTCAGAATAGTGATAAGAAAAGAACGCATTAATCAAAATGTTCCTTTTCCTGTCTGTGTTGTAAAGGCAGGGTTCAAATATTAAATTTTTAAATGTTGAGACATTTCTGCAGTACTATGATGTTGGACATTTGTTTGAATGATCGTAAGGTCAACTCTATAAATCAAGATGTAAAGTTTTGAAAACTGAAGATAGGGAATTGCTTTTATTTCCTAAGAAGCAATGACTTATAAAATCAGGGTACTTTTGTCAATATTAGTAATGCTCAGAGATGTTGATACTTTTAGCCTAAAACTTATTTTAATGGCAATTTCCCTTTATGCACAGGTGGAGGAGACCACAAGAGAAAGGGAGGAAAGGCTGAAAGGATGGGAGGCTTTCCTCGAGTCTCCTGAGGCCAATAAAGGTCTTCGGCGTTCAAATTCCATCTGTGTTTCAGAAAGGGCGGGGCCTTCTAGAGTAAGGCATTTTTCAGAGTGCCCTAGCACATCTAAAATGAACGATGAAGAAGCTGAAACTCAAATGGAATTTGAAGAGCCGGTAGATGAAAAGAAGTTTGAAAAATCAGAAGATGGGGGAGAATTTGAAGAAGATATTGAAGAAAGTGGCCTCAAAAAAGAGGCTGAGAAATGCTACCCCCAGAAAGAATCTGAAGAAGGCTGCCTTGAAAGAAAGTCTGAGGAAGGCTGCCCCCCAAAAGAGTTTGAAGAGGATGGTGCTAAAAATGAGTCCAAAGTGAATGGCCCCGGAAGAGAATCCAAAAAGAAGCTACTCAGAAGTGATTTTGAAGAGAATGGCTTTAAAAAGGAGTCTGAAGAAGATGGCTCCAACAAGGAGTCTGAAGAAGACGAGTCAGAAAGAGAAGCTGAAGAAGACTACTCTGAAAAGCTCTTTGAAGATGGCTCTGAAAAAGAATTTGAAGAAAATGGCTTCAGAAAAGAATTTGATGAGCATGGCTCTGATGAGTTTAATGGAAGATTTCTCGAAAAAGAGTTAGAAGAAAATGACTCTGAAAGATCACAATTTGATGATGACAGCTCTGAAAAAGTTATTGAAGAGGAAGGCTCTGAGAGAGAGTTTGATGATGAAGAATCAGATGAAAACGGAGAAGATACTTATGAAAAAGTTTTTGATGATGAGTCTGATGGAAAAGAGGGCAAAGAAGATGCAGATGAAAAGGGGCTTGAAGATGCTGATAAAGAAGAGGAAGATGATGATGCAGATGAAAAGATGTTTGAATATTCAGATGAAAAAGAAGGTGAAGTAGATGCAAAGGAGGATGAAAACATGTTTGAAGATGATGAGGATTCCTCTGAGAAGTCTGATGATTCTGATGAGAAAGGGACTGTGTGTTGTATGAGGGATGTTCGGGGAAAAAGGGCCCTGTCTACATGCAGCAGCTTTATCCTCAGTAGTGACGACGACGACGACGACGATAACTACTACTGTGATGATGATGATGATGATGATGACGATGATATTTAATCCCTTAAACTTGCTTTTGAGGGAAATTCCTCCATCTACATTTTGCCTATGCTTCAGGGTAATTACTAGTAGTGTTAATAAACATTGCATAGTGATAGGATGCCATCAGATTAATGCATTTACTTTTCCATTGTTACCTGTATTTAATGATCTCAAATATATGTTAATTGGCTGTTCAGTTAAAACTTCATAGTATAATACAAGTAAACTGGTTACTCATCCTTTGTCAGATTTGTTAAATGCATGAAGGATATTTTTAAAGTATTCTGATTGAAGTTTGTGATATTCAGAAATAAAAATAAGTTGTTAATATGCAGAAATTGAAAATTTGACTTGTGTTAAATTGCATTTTATGTTCTATTGCTTTATTCATACTTAAGGTTTTAATTTTGAAGATTTGAAAACTCCGATAGGAGTTTCTTTGCTTCCAGCTTATATTACCACTTAGGTCCCCATTTCTCCTCTCTAAACCAGAACATGTTACTAAACTAATAATGTAAACAGCACTTTGGAGTTTTCCCCTACCCTGTCCTAGCAAGTTACTTTTATTTGTTTTCATTTCTACCATCTTTCCATGAAAATTGACTCTTAGATGTGCAAGAGTGAACTTCCTGAGGTCCATCCCACAGCTTTCTTTACTGAAAATATAGGGAAAGGCATTAGAATTCTCTGTACTGTTAGGCCCCTTTAGAAGTTGATTGGAATTGTGGAACCTCTCCCCAGAAAAGTGCATGCACTACACAACTTTTTGTATACAGTTTTGGGAAGTTCATTGATCCCTTGGAGTGTAAGAATGTCTGTTATCATTTATACTTCAATTTTGTGTGTGTTTTTGTTCTAGTATGGTGCTTAGTACTGTGCTAAATTGTGTAGTCCCAATAAAATGTTGGGTCTGTCTTGCTTACGCTTTCAAAGTTAAGTATTGCTTAATTGACTTCTGATGTAGCATTAAAAACTTGTTCTCACAAATTAGAAGTATTGAAATAAACTGCATTGATGCTTTTTCATTATACCGTCTATAAGTGTAATCATTACCCCCTTCAGATCGAAAACAATTCTTGTACTTGAAGCCAGCTTTCAGAGGAGATTTTAGTTGATGTCTGGGATTTCTTAAGATCTACAGTATTTGCGCCAAGGATAAATCAGTAAAAGAGGTAAAGAGTTAAATTGAAAGTTTGCAAACCAAAATAGGATGCCCTTTAAAGATAAGCCAGAAGCACCAAAACACAATTTTTTGGAATATTGGTTTTCTAAGTGAAAGGAAAATGAAGCTTTATCTTCCATGTACAATGGGTGGGACACATAATACAACTTGTAAATAAGCTCTTTAACACCATTAGAAAGCGGTTGTTTTCATTCTGACTTCCCTGCTCACTGATTTGGTTGGTATCAAAATACTCATTCTCTTTTCACATAGACACCTGGAAATGAAAGTTTCAAACACCTGAAATTGGTTACTAATTTATGAGATGTTTTTGATAAATTAAGTGTCAAGAAGCACAAACAGTCACCTTTCTGAGTAATCAAGTTTTCTTTTTCCTGAAAATAAAGTTTATTGCGAGGCAGCAATACATCTTACCAAAAGAAAAGAAAAATAGAGGGTTGGATATTAAACACAGCAATGCTCAATAATCCAGCTTTTTCTAAATGCAAAGCTCCTTAAGAGTATATATAAACTATATAAATATCAAATAATGTATTCAGCCCTGTGTGAACTGGAAGTGTTCAGGGAAGCCTTTGGAAGGTTTTTATGCCCTGCTCTCTTGAGTCTAAAAGTACTTTCATAGAAACAAAGTTGAAACTTTATTTTAGAAGATAATATTACTGGTGTTGCCAGTATTAATGAAATATTTGAAATCATTACTGCTTTCTGCAAAACAATCTGATGGCAAAATTGGACTAATTTATTCCAAGGACCTCTTTTCCTTCTCAAGTAATGATAGCCCTGATCCATTTGGGCCACTCGGCCTCTTCATTTTTGGAGTGGAACCCATTTTCCTTAGGTAAGTTACCTGGTGTTTTGAGGCTTGGAAAGGGAAGGATTTAGCTAATTTTCTGCATACGCCTTTCTGAAATAACTTGAATCTTATTTTTTAAAGTAGACCAACCTTTATGTGTAATGCCCAGAAGTGCTCTTAAATTGAACAAAACCGTGGTTTGGAGAACAGTAGAAGGCTTATCAACTTGCCCTTGGTGAATAATTGTCCATACATTGTTTTTTCCTTATTGGGGGCCTCTTTCAGATATAAACTGCATGCCTTTTTGGTGGTTGTTTTCCAGACAGTCATTTCATTTAAAATCAGTTTGCTCAAATTATTTTTCCTCCTATCATGACTGGCTTTACATCTCTATGTAAAATACTAACCTGATGTAAGAAAAAAAGTTACTGGGTGAAAAAGGTAAAGGGATTAAGAAGTACGAATTGCTCCTTATAAAAACAGTCACACAGGCCCTGGCCCAGTAGTTGATGTTGTTAGAGTTGCATCCCAGTACACCAAGATTTGATCCCTAGTCAGAGCACATACAAGAAGCAACCAATGAATGCATAAATAAATGGAACAACAAATCTGTGTTTCTCTCTCTAAAAATCAACAAATAAATTTTAAAAGTCACAGAGATGTAAAGTAGAGCATACAGAATATAGTCAATAATAATGTAGTAATTATAGTGCCAGGTGGATATTGGAAATATTGAGGGGAATCATGTTGTAAATTACATAAATGTCTAATCACTGTGTTGTATACCTGAAACTAATATAATTTTGCATGTCAAGTGTAATTGAAGAATTTAAAAAATTAAGTGTTAAACATGTTCCTAAAATCACAAATTGATATTGCAAATAGCCAGAAATTCTTGAACAATTATCACAGGAATAGATTGAGAAAAAATATTTCAGTTTAAAGTTTAGTTTTAAGTGTTCAAAAACCTACAGACAAGTTTTACTTTTCATTTGGTACCAAGAGGATCCTGATATGGTTTGTCAGCTGCATTATTCTCAGAAAGCATAAGCAGGTTGGCTTGTGTTTATAGTTTAGTTATCAGTAGACTTTACAGGCTGTGATATTAAAATGCACTGGCAGTCCGGGCCAATAAAGAAAGCTAGGGCAGCAACAGAAGCACAATGGTGGCTTTTGTGCTGCCAGAATTCTATTTTTGTAACACTTCTTAATGTTTCTGCTGAAATAACGATGATAACATTAGAAGAATAAAGCTCTAAGAATAAGTATTCTTTGACTTGGCATTTCCAGCTTTCTAATAGAAATTATTTGTCTAATTTCTAGTGATAAACTTGTAACACGTTAATGTAAAAATTTCTAGGCTCAACTGTATGTCTAATTTTAAAGTTTGAAAATGTAATATCTTAGCCCTAGCCCAGTAGCTCAGATGATTAGACCATCATCCCAGTGCACCAAGGTTATGGGTCCCATCCCTGTTAGGGCACATACAAGATTCAACCAATGAATACATAAATAAGTGGAATAAGAAATCATTCTCTCTCTCTCTCTCTCTTTCCCCTCTCTCCCTTTCTCAAATCACTACATAAAAAAAGAAAAAGTGATATCTTTACATCCTACCTTATTTTTGTAAAGGGGAGTTTTTCCTTTTTAAAAAAATATTTTTATTTATGAATTTTATCCTCACCCGAGGATATATTTATTGATTTTAGAAAGAGTGGAAAGGAGAGAGGGAGAGAGAGAGAAACATCTATGTGAGTGAGAAATACTGATCAGTTCCTTTCTGTATGAACCCAGAACTGAACAAACCGAAACCTACATATGTGCCCTGACCCATAATTGAACCTGCAACCTTTTGGTGTATAGAATGATGCTCTAATCAACTGAGCCACCTGGCCAGGTATTTAATTTTAAAAAATTTTAGTGATTGATTTTAGAGAGAGAAAGGGAGAGAAGAACATCAATTTTTATTGTTTCACCTATTTGTGCATTTATTGGTTGATTCTTGTATGTGCCCTGACCAGGAATAGAACTGAAACCTTGGCATATTGGGATAATGCTCTAACCAACTGAGTTACCTGACCAGGACTTGTACTACCATTTATTTATCTGTTTGTTTGTTTATTTATCTATCTATTTATTTATTTTAGGTTTGTAGTGTGTTTTTTGTTTTTGTTTTGTCTTAAATATGTTTTTATTGATTTTTTAGAGAGAAAGGGACAGGGAGAAAGAGATAGGAACATCAAATATCAATGAGCGCAATATCAATTGCCTGCCTCTTGCACGTCCCCTACTGGCCTGACCCAGGCATGTGCCCTGACCAGGAATCAAACCAGTGACCCCTTGGTACATGGACCAGGTTATGCTACCTTTTAAATAAACAATATAAGCTTTTGTTTTTAGATGATTCTTAAGAAATTATAGATTGGGGTATTAAAATTTTGTCATTTAATGTTTTTCTATCACCTTTTGCTAGGAATATATTGATTGCCATATTGAGATACTGATAGTGTTAGACTATTGATTTAGTGTATTTTTACTCACTATGAAATCTTTTCAGTGTAATTTTGTTCAATTAATTAGCAAGTATATATTGGGCTAGTGTATGTCCAAGAGTATGCTAGATGAGGTGGAGCTGTGAGAATAAAGGCAGCATTAGACATGGACCCTTCTCAAATAGCAGTTGTAATCTATATTGAGACAAGGTAGCCAAAAAAATGTGGCACTGATTCAGTAATACCACTTATACAGCCTAGAACAGTGCCTGGCACATAATAGAGGCTCAATAAATACTTGTTGAATGAATTAATTTATCCTATGAATATGCTGGCACACTCCCATTCATTCATTTGCAGAGGCATTAGTAGCTTCACCACTACCTCATCACCATTCTTTTTTGTTAATTTGAAGATTCAATTGACTTTATTAAGCAATATCCCATCTAGCAACTATCTCCTTCCTCATCACCATTCTTGATTATTTCAATATCGAAGTAAATAATCCTGTTCTTTCTCTCGTCTTCCCAGTTCAGTAGCCCAACTGTCCAAACCAAAAATCTAGGAATCATCTTCGATTTCTCTCTCTCCTTTGTCACCCCCAAGCCCTGTTGACTCTAACTCCAAAAAACCCTAAAATCTGAATACTTCTCCCAATGTCCACTCCCACCGCAGTACTACATAACAACCAGGGTGATAAAAAAATCACTACTTAAAACACTCTGATGGCTTTCCATTAAAACACTCCAATAACACTTAAAATAAAATCCAAACTTCTTACTAATGCCTGCTCACAAAGCTCTGAATGATCTTGCCCTGCCTGTCTGTGCAGGTTCATTGCAGAACTCTCCCTAGTGCACCACTCTTCAATCACACTGACATTATCTTGGGTTCACATTCCAACCTCAGAACCTTTGCACGTGCCTCAGTCTGGGATGCTCTTTCCCTAGCTAAACTGGATGAATCTCTCTAATCCTTCAGACTGCTTAAGTATCACCTTTCTTGGGACTTTTGATCACCCCACCTTCCTCCCTTGATGCTTACTGTTGAACCCTTTGAGCAAAAATTATCTTGTTTATTTGCTTACTTGTCCCCCAATCCCATCCTTCCACCATTCTAGCAGCATGCAAGCTCAGTAATAGCCAGGGTTTTCTCCTATTCGCTGCTGTCTCCCTAGTCACTGGAACAGTGACTGGCATATAATAGACCACCAAATATTATTTTTCAGTTTTGAGAATAATCATCATGAATGCATTGTATTCTGTGAGGAGCTCCATATTCTTAGAAGAATGTTCAGAACTTCAAGTATGCCAATGGAGGAGGAGTAATAGTTATCTGTAACATAAAACCGATGAGATAAGATTTTGAAAGGACAGGGCTTGCGGGTAGAGTTAATCTCTACTTGGGGCCATATTAAGTTTGAGATGTGTATATGACATCTATGGGGATGTATCAAATAGGCAATTTGAAATATGACTCTGAAACTCAGGGATAAAGTTAGAGCTAGAGAGTTAAATTTGTCGACATCAGCATCTAGATGACATTTAAAGCAGGGGACAGGGTGAGGCGTCCCCAGTGAGACAGGCCAGTAACAAGTGGACAAGTGGAATAGGGAAACTGAGACAGATAGCTGACAGAGCAATTTACAGCAGATATAGAAGGTCCCCTTCCTAGAAACAACATTTAGACCTCAGTTGAATTCCAGCTCTAGGCCCAGAAAAGCAGCAACACTGGGTGGATGACGCAGGACTAGCTGTGATGACTGACAACTCCATGTCTGAGACTGACCAATCAGTGAAGACGGTGGACCTGGAAGACTACACCTAAAAAATTGATTAATATTCTGCTAAAACACACCCCTGAGGCCTCCCCTAAGATTCCTGCCTGTGAGAACGACATAAAGCCTCAAGACAAAGGACCCAGCTTGTGCTCTCTCTGAGGAGCAGTCCTCACCTTTCCCTCTCCCCTGTTCTTCCCCCACTTTTTCCCCACAGGCATCCATCTCCTAAATACCAAGGGACCTCAGGAGTCTTAGAACTTGGGGAGCAGTGGACAGCAGCTGCTCTTTGCAGGCCAGTCCCCTGAACCTGTTCCCAAGGCTCCTTTTCTCTGACTTCCCAGACTGCTAAGGTAGACCAGCCTAGGCTCTTCTGTTGTTCCTTCTAAACTAAGCCCTTTCTTGTTTTACTGTGTCCCAAGCTTTATAATGCTCCCTCATAGTCACCTGGACTCATGTGAAATTTTTACTGCATGAAGTCAAGAACACACACACTACCAATCTGCCTTAGGCAGACTCACTCAAGGCCGGGTCCTCTGTCCAGTAACACCAGGACACACTGAAAGGACCAGATCAATCCCTCAGGTATGTGAGCATTTGGTGTTGAGACAAAGGAAGAGGGGACAGAAAAAGAGATTGAGAATGAGAGGCCAGTGATATGGGATGAAAAAGAGGAGCTATGGGTTTCTGGAGGCTAAGAAAAGACAGTATGTCAGAAAGGCAGAAGTGATCAGTTGTACCCAAGGATGCTGGGAGGACAGAGAATTGACCATTGCATTTGGAAAATTGGAGGTGGTCAGTGATAGTTGGTAAGAGCCATTTCAGCAGAAATCTTAAATTGGGGAGAGGGTGAGAAGAGAATGGGAGGCAAGAATGTGGAGACAGCAACTATAGTTGATTATTTGCAGGATTTTTGCAGAGAATGGGGCAAATTTTATAGAGGAGAATATAAAGTTAAGGGAAATATTTTTCTAAACCTATACTTATTCCTTATCCAATGTTCTTTTCTTTATGTCAATCTGAGTTTCTAACTACTCTGTACCACCTAAGCATCTAAGCAGGGAGGGAAGAGCCCTGAGAAATACTGGTTAAGTTCACATTCCAGGAGCACAGGCTCACTTGAAAGACTGAGACCTAATCACAGGACTTAAAATGCGTTCCATCCATTCCAACTCACCACCACATTACTGAAAGGCCTATGCACAGCAGTTCCTTTTGCCCAGCAACTCCTCTCCCCTGTAACACTCCGCAGGAAAACTTTGCTTTATTTAATTGCCACAGGCTCTACCCATCCGATAAAGAGAGAATTTTACTCTACCTCTCTATAGACTGACACGCTTTAGTTTGGTTTAGTTTTGTTTTTAAATTAAGCGAATACCAACAGTGTTATCAGTCGCTCTCAAGGTTTGTACAGATGAGCTGTGTTTACGCTAAAATTTCACAGCCGACTTGCACATATCTTGTTATAAATCAGAAATTTGTTTTTTCATATGCCAGTTTATTTTAAAATATCTTTTTGTATTAAAAAAGATTTTATAAAGTAGGGTTAATGCATCATAAATCCTGAATTTTAAATCTCGATCCATTAGGCCAAATTGCCCTCCAGAAATATTGATCTCACACACACCACCACTCACAAGTATGTAAAACTGTTTGTTTCCCATATTGTTATTAATACTATTATTAATCTTTAAAATGTTTGCCAATATTATCATTGAAAATGGTATCCTATTTCAATTTATATTTCCCCAATAACTAGAGAAATTAAGCAGCTCTTCAAATGCTTACTATTTGTACTTATTTAGCTTGCATTTGGTTATTCATAGAATTTGTCAAGTTTTCTGTTGGCTTGTTTACCTTTTAATGATTTGTAAAAGTTCTTTTTATATTATAGTTAGTAACCATTTGTTATCAGTACTACAAGAAGTTGCTTTCAGCCTGTCCTTACCCTTGAAATTTTATGTTGGTTTTAGGCACACATGTTCACTGTGTGTCAATTGATAAAACTTTCTCTTTATGACTCCTGAGTTTTGTGTCATGCTTAGAAAGACCTTCCCCAGCTCAATATTATACTTATTGTAATATATTTCCCATATATGTGTTTCTATCTCTTCTTTTTGTAGTTTAAAATTTAATTTGTATGTTTATATATTTAATCCTTATGGTATTTACCTTTGCATAAAACATGAGGAACAAATTGGGGTGGGGGAATTAAGACTCAGTTTTAGATATATTACATGTGAGATGCCTGAAAGTAGAGGAGAGGTCAGGGCTAGAGATGTGAATCTGTTAGTCATAGTAACATAGAAGATATGTAAAATCCCTCTGGGCCTGAAATCATCAAAGGAGAGATTATAGAATCAAAAGAGAGAGCTCAGAACTAGTCTCTCTTTGAGGCAATCCAATATCTTGAAATTGAGCAAAGATTAGAAAGAAGCCAATGAAGTTAAGAAACAAAACAGGAGAGAGTGGTGCTGTGGAAGAAGCCAAGAGAAAGTATGAAGAATAAAAGGAGTTATCAATCCTGCTAAATGCCTCTAAGAGGTTGAGTAGGATGAGCACATAGAGGTGTCATTGGGTTTAGTAACATTGATGGGATTGGTGACTTTGACAAGATCAACACATTGGAGTGGTAAAAATGGAAGCCCCACTAAAGTAGGTTTAGGATCACAAGAAAAGGTGAGAAGTAGAGATGGTGACCAACCATGGCCAACAAGTTCAATAAAGTGTTGCTGTGAAGGGGAACAGAGGAAAGGAAATGAAGGTGGTTGGATTGTTTAAAATGGGAAATACATGGGTATATTTGAATGATGATAGAAATGTTTCAGTAGAGATGGGGAAATTGAAGTAGGAGAGAAATGGGATAACAGAGTTAAGATAGGCCTCTACCTTGATTTGTTTCCAAATAAATAGCCAATTTTCTGAATGCCATCAGTTGATTAATACATTTGTTCTCTACCAATTTGAAATATTTAAAAATATGAAATTCCTATTTGTACTTTGTAGTCTGTCCCACTAATTGCCCATGACTTGGGCTTGGGAGGTACTAGAACAGTTTTCAAATTATGTCCATTGTTATTCATTTTTATTAATTTCAGCAATTGTTTTCAGTTTGTAATAACTCTGTCTTATTCTCTGATTACTTCTTTTTCATAGTGGACTAACTTTGTTATATGGATGCAATATCCTATTGGACATCTCTCAAGATACTAGTTAGAAATTTAAAAAATTTTGCACATTAGCTTTTTCCCTCAGAAGTCAGTTGTTTTGCTTGTTCATCCTAGTGTTTCTCTTTCATGCTCTTGGTTTTTCTCAAATGTATGGTGATTGCCCATTCATATGAAGGATTAGATTGCTACATTTTGGTGACTGGTTTGGAGCCCTCAGCCATTGAGAAGTTCACTATTCATCTGAGAGGCTTTTTCTCTGGACACGACAGAGCTGTGCAGGTGAATGGCTAGGGGTGTGCCAATAGGAGGATTCCCATTTATGAAGCATGGATAGGGAACAGGTTGAATCAGAGGTTGGGAAAATGCCTTATTAGATATATAGTGCTTTAGAGGATTGAACTGCTGTGACAAGATGCCTTTTGTGTCCATATCCTTATGGTGGTCCCCAAATTACATGGGCTCTCCCAACTTCTCTATCCAATGACAAAGTCCACACCGGGCTCTGTCTCTGTTCACAAGAAGTACTTTATTGAGAAAGAGGGTCTCACTGTGTACAGAGTTGGAGAGTGGCCCAGTTGTTTTGGCAGATCTTTAACTAACTTCTCTGCTTTTTGCTCCATGACTCACTCTAGTTACTAGCTAGCCCCTACTAATTCTGAGCTATTTCTAGGGCTCTGTTTGGAAGACTTATAATCATTTCTCCAATAGCTTTCTCTTATTCCTGTGTTAGCAGAGTGTAGATTCCACACTAAATTGCATAAATTTCTTATTGTTGCTGAAAGATTACATAGCAGTGGCTTACCATGTAGACCCCAGAATCAGACTGCCTGGCTTGGACAAGCAAGCTCTTAACTTCGCTATAGTTCTGTTTACTAATTTTTAAACTTTGATAATAATAGTATCTATTTTGTAGAGTTATTTATGTGGTTTAATACATGTAAACTGTTTAGTGCAGTAGCTGGCCCATTGAAAGCACTGAATAACTATCAGTAATTTTGTTTCTTTGGTCTGAATATCTTTTCTGGCTATGTAATATTGCTCTGGATTTTTAATATATATTTTTTTTATTTCAGAGAGGAAGAGAGACTGAGAGACAGAAACATCAATGATGAGAGAGAATCGCTGCCTTCTGACATCTCCTATTGGGGATTGAGCCCACAACTTGGGCATAGGTATATGCCCAAGGGCATTGGAATCAAACCTGAGAGTCTTTAGTCCCCAGGCTGACACTCAATCCACTGAGCCAAACCAGGTAGGGCTAATGGGATTTTAGAAGGAAGATGAGATTAGACACACTGGCTCAGTTCATTACCTTGAACTGAAAGTGAGCACTTGCATTTGAAAATAATAAAAATGAACATTCTAGGTTGTTAATTTTATGCCATTTTGATTTTTACATTCTTTTGATTTGCTTAGAGTAGCACAGATAGAAGAAACCTTAGAGATCATCTAATAGAGCACTCTCACTTTAAAACTGAGCAAAGAAATGAGAAATAAATTCCCTAAAGTAGCAAATCTTTCTAGGGGAAGGTCTTATATAAGAATCGAGATCTCTTAACTCCCAAATTCTCCTACCACTAAAAATAAGTAAATAAATATCTACCATAGGTGCCAAGGTTATACATTTCATATGTCTGTGCCCATCCCATGCTCATTTCCTCCTCCTATTTAAAGCCAATCCTTCCACATATACATTGATCCCATCCTCTCCTTCTACTTTCTCAGAATTTTACATTATTAATAATTCCTTCTTTTTGTAGTATATTCAACCTCTTGTTCTTAACTGGATTTTTTCTATTGGCCTTTAATCTATGTTGAAATCTATGATTTTAAGAAAAAGGATAGTGACAATTTGGGGGTAAGTAAGTAGGGGCTGGGAAGAGGAAGGTAAGGGGGGTAAAACGGGATATATCTATAATACTATCAACAGTAAAAACATATATTTAAAAAATAAAAAGGAATAGCAAACTCATTTGACCCTCCATACTCCCACTATCAGATTCTGCTCTATCTTTTCAGTCTTTCATCTTCAAATTCTTGCAAAATACTTTCCATACTGTCAGTGCTTTCCTCTCCTTTCATCCCACTTGACTCTGTCTTTGACTTCAGATTCCAGCAAACATTTCTCCCTAAGGTCACTTATGACCTCCATGATACTAAATTCAACAGAATTTTTTTAGGCATCAGATTCTTCCACTTCTCAGCAACATTTGACCCTTGTGACCAGCTCCACCATCTTGAAACATGTTCTTCTTTGAGCATTAATGTACAAACACTCTCCTGATATTTATCCCACCTCTTTGCCCATTTTTTCTCAGTGGTGTTTGCTGGCTCATCATTTCCACCTAGACAGTAAATGCTGTAGTTACATAAGGCTTGGTATTAGTTCTTTATGTCTCACTCTCTACTCTTCCTGGGTGAGTTAGAGCATAAGACTTCAATAACCTTCTGTGTATCATCAGCCCCCAGATTTATATCTCCAACTCAGATCTCTCTTTCCACTGAAAAATGTAATCTCTCTCTCTCTTTTTTATAATCCTCAACTGAGGATATTTTTCCATTGATTTTTAGAGAAAGTGGAAGAGAGAGGCAAAGACAGAGAAATATAGATGTGAGAGAAACATACCAACTGGTTGCCTCCTGCATGAGCCAGGACCAGGGCCCAGGCCAGGACTGGGAGGGCCTGCAACCAAGGTCTGTGACTAGAATAAAATCTGGGACCTTTCAGTCCACAGGCCAACACTTTATCCACTGAACCAAACTGGCTAGGACTCATCTCTTCTTAGATGGCTCAAAGACTCCTCCAAATCAACATGTTCAAACATAAATCTTTATTTTCTTTACTAAAGGTGACACTCTTGAAATGTTTCATAGCTCAGTGAAAGTCACACTCATCAATCAGGTTATACAATCCCCAAACCTAGGACTAACTTTGATATTCCTCATTTCTTATATCAATTCCATACCAAATCTATCGACTTTTTTCTTACTACATCTTAAATCCATCCACTTTCCTCTACTTCCACTTCCTTTCTCCAATCCCTACATGCTGCTACCACCATCTCCCCGCTAAGTGAATAGCCCTCTAAATGGTCTATTCACATCTACTTGCTCTCTCAATCCTTGGTTTATACTGCAGCCAGATTGATTTTCAAAATGTACATCTGATTATGTCACTTCCCTCACCCTCCCCTTCCCCATACTCCTCAGCACATATCTCTAAAACGCTGTTAAAGCTTCTTGTTCTTCTTAGGAAAAAGACAAAATTCCTTCACAGAGCCTACAAAGTCCTGTTTCCTCTGGCCTCTGCCTACTTCTTCAGCTCATCTTGTACCATGTTCCCTCCCACAGTTGTCATTCTAAATGCACATGGCTTCATTTTTTTCCTGTTTGAGCATAATTATCATATCTCCTACCACAGGACTTTTGCACAGTTGGTTTCCTCAGCTGAGAACACTCATCCCTCTCTTCTTTGCTTGGTTAACTCCTTCTAGGCCTCTCAAATATCAGCCCAAGAATTATTTCCACAGGGAAGACTTTGGATGAAGTGAAGTATCCTTATCAGAGCTCTACTGGTACCAGATATTGATTTATTACCATTGCAGTTGTACATTTGTGTGAATAATTCAGTAATTTCTCTCTTCACCACTACACATTCATTCACTCAACAAATATTTACCAAACCCCTTACTATATTCCAGGTATTATTTTAGAAAGGTTGACAAACTAAAAAATGAGTAATATGACGTCAAGAGGTTAAAAAGTGCTATGAAGAAGTAAAAAGAGGTAAAAAGATTTGAATGAAGCAAGAGAGCAAGTCCTGAGGATGTCTGAGGTGGTGGTGGTGAGAATTTCAGGGAGAGAAAATAGAGAGGGTAAAGACAAAAGGGTATTTAACCTGTTTGAGGAACAGCCAGGAATTCAGTGGGGCTGGAGTGGAGCAAAGGGGAGAGTGGTAAGAGATTAGACAGAGGATGAGGGCCAAGTCACTTAGGATGGTGTAGCCATGAGACAGGGAGAGATGTCATTGGAAGCTTTTAAAGGAGTGCCTGAAGTCAAATGCTCTACCTCTGAGCTATAGTTAATAATATTGTATTGTATGTTTGAAAGCTGCTAAGAGAGTAGATCTTAAAAATTCTTCTTGTCACAAGAAAAACATTGTAAATACATATGGTGACAGACTTTGACTTACTGTGATCATTTTGCAATATATACAAATACTGAATGATTATGTTGTACACCTGAAACTAAGGTTATATGTCAATTTTATCTCAATTTTAAAACATCCATAGCACGGGAAAAACAAGGAGTGATTGACATAATTCTATGCATGTTCTAAAATGATTTCTGTGACTGTTTGGAGGTGAATGGATTGGAGAGAGCTAAGGGTGGAAATAAATCCAGCTGAGGCTGTGGCAGTGGTCCTGGGGAGAAATAATGGGGACTTTGACTAGGGTAAGCATGGTGAGAAAGAACAGATTGGAGTATGTTTTGAAGGTAGAGCTTTCAGAATTTTGATGTGTTTCTCTACACTCACCAGTGGGTTTAGAAAAGTCAAAAGGCTTAACCTGGTTGATGAGGCCCTATATGATCTACCCTCCCTCTGCCCGGTGCCCCCTGCTTTCCCCTTAGCTCCCTCCTCTCCAGCAACATTGGCCTTCTCGCTCTTCTGTGAAGAGACCAAGCATGATCCCACCTTTTGCATTTGATTTTCCCTCAAATGTCAGCAAGCAGGTATCAACATGGTTCCCCCGCTACTCCCCGCCAGGGTTCTGCTTAAATTTCTTCTTATCAGAAAGTCCTTGACCACCCTATATAAATTATAACCTCACCCCTGCATTCTGAATTTTCCTGATTAATTTCTCTTTGTAATACTTATTACCACCCCACATATACATGTAATATACATATGTATATGTACATACAAACATGTAACGTGTCTATATTTATTTCACGAAGGCAGAGATGTGGTCTGTTTTGTTCACTCTAGAACAAAACTCCCAGAATGGTGCCTGGCACACAGGTATTTAAAAAATATTTGTTAAATTAATATTGTTGAAACAGAGAATGTGGGGAGCAAAGAATGGCTTCAGGGTTTGGAGCCTGAATGACGGTGCAACTTCCTGAAGTAATATTGAAGATTTTTCGAAATGAGGATTGGGACCCCCTGCTCCAAACTTACACCTGGAGTCCCTGAACTGCTTCATCTATTGCAGATTCAGCAATGTCCTGACTTCCTCTCGGGCCCACTGAGACCTGTGACAAATCTAGAATCCTGGGGCTCTGGGCTCTTCTCTTACCAGAGGGAAAGAGGGAGAAAACAGTGATAAATTAAATTGACTCTCTCAGTTCCTGAGACTCAGAATGCCATCAGTTTGATCCAAGCCCCATAACTGATGCTTCAGATGTCATTGACTCTGTGTGTGGTTTCCTGGCAAACAATTGGCTGCCTACTTTTTTTTAAATTTTGTTTTATTGCTTCAAGTATTACAATGAGTGTTAGATGGGTCTCCATTTTTTTCCCCTTGACCTTCCCCCCTCCTCCCCTACCCCCTAGTGTCTTGTGTCCATTGATTATGCTCATATGCATGCATACAAGTCCTTCAGTTGATCTCTTAACTCCCCCCTCAACCCTCCCGAGCCTTCCAGCTGTAGGTTCAATGCTGTTCTGCCTCTGTATCTGTTTATGTTTATCAACTTATAATGGTCTTTATTATCCATAAATAAGTGAGATCCTGTGTCTGCTACTTGAAGAGACAATATCGCTAAGTGCTTCTTTTTTCATGCAAAAGAAAGACATAAAAAAGAGCTACCTATTTTCCTCATTCCTGCAGGTGCCCAACCCGATTGACTTGTTGGAGTGCATTTTCTGCATTCTTAATAGATAGCTAGCAGGAAATGCCTTTTATAGCCCTACTAGAGTGGCAGAGAGCAGCAAGGGGTGGATACAAAATCCCCAGCCCCTGCTTCCGCAAGCACTGAGCTGCTCTAAAGGGGGCCAGGCATCAAAACACACCTCTGACCAGCCATAGTTTGGCATCTGCATCTTGCTCTGGCTCAGCTGATGATCAGGAATTAAGGTAGGAGAAGCTGGGGACTTTTTTTTTTGATGGAGGAGGAATGGAAATTCAAATGGAAAGGAATGGGGCACGGGGATAAGAGGGTAGGGAACTGTGAGCATCATAAGTTTTTCTCAGCAAGATACTATCTAGCCCCTTTGAGGCTTTTATTCCAAGTGATCCTTGTGACAAAGTCTCTGACTCCCTATCCCACCCCTGGTGCTGGGTACCAGTTTGCAGAGGGGTGGTAAGTGTGTCCGTGCATGCAGACTGTGGTAGTGTTGAGGCCAAACAGCTGGTATGGGATTCCATGTTAAAATATTTGTGCAGAGGACTGGGCAATATTTTGAGGTATAGTTGAACACTTGGTGTCTGTGTATTTTGTGCCCTGGAGAAATTGTAAGTTAGGTGCACTTTTGTAACTTTGCTGTTCTCACTGCACAGCAGGCAAAGCTTGGCCTTGGGGTTTTGTTTGCAAGAGGATTTTACTACAAGCCAGGTACTTATACAGAAACATCTTCTCTAGGAAAGCCCCCATCCTTTCTCCTGCTTCCCGCTTTGCAGCATCCATTTCTAAGCAAGTCCCATCCTGACCAATTCACTCATTAATAGAGACCCCTCACAGAAGGCTCATTGGAGGATGAAACTGCTCAAATTTTTCCAAAGTTGCAGTTCTTAAAAAGATTAAGTCATGTAGCAATTCTCTGAATTTCAACATCTCTCAAATACAGATTCTATCCATTGCGATCCAAGTGCAGCCCAGATAACTGTTTATGAGCTGGATAGAGAAAAGTCACATATGGCATTTCTTTGAAAGCATGTCAGTGGTTGTTTTTTTTTTTTGTTTGTTTTTTGTTTTTTGTTTTTGGTGGGAGGGGAGAACAGAGGGACAGAGGGTGTACTTGTGGTTTATTCAGGATCCCCAGTTCTAGGGTCTGAGCCCTTCAAGATGATAAGGCTGAGATGTTGCCTCTGACTTTCTCTATCTCTACCCTTTCCTGCCTGTGGCCAGGTGGTCTGAGGTCTCTTCCTCAGGAGAATACATGGTTTAGGGTCCTGAGGTCCCACAGGTCAAGCCAGCAGTTTCTCCCGTGGCTTCAGGGAGAGTTGGCAAAGATAGAAAGCAAGCTGTGTCAAGCCTTAGCCTGGAGCAGTGACCACAGGCAGTTCGGAGATTAAGAGTCCTACAAAGGTGCTAAGCGGCTCTTGAAGGGAGAGGCTTCAAAGAGAAGCCCGGAGGGAGCGCGTGAATGTTCTGCCTGCATTCTGTAAAAGAAACCAGATGGCTGGGTTAAGGGCCTAGCTCAAGGTCCTCTGGAAATTCGAGGCCATGCCCTCACATTTGGTAGATGGGGAGACTGAGGCCCACAGAGTGAAAAGGACTATTAGTTCCACCAGGTAGTTCCATCAAGTTCCACCTGGTAAGGGACAATGGAAAAAGGACGGACATTGAAGCTAGAGTGACCTGGGTTTAAATCCCAACTCTGCTGGGGCAGTTTATTCACATCCTCTAAGGCCCTATTTGTTCATCTATAAAATGGGAATAATGATACCGACTATGAGGGTTGTAAAGATTGGAGAAAATATGCATGTTTCCGTCACAAAGTAGGTATTCTGTAAACTGTAGCTTTAGAAAAAGTGCTGCCTCCACATTTATTATTACTTTATAATTCACAACATCTTTGCTTTATTTTTTGAAATATATTTGACATTGTATTATGTGACTTTATGGTGTACAACATGTTAATTTGATAAATTTATATATTATATATGATTGTCATGGTAGCCACAATTAACACCACTCATGTTATTTAATTATCCTTTTTAGTAGTTGGAATAATTAAGCTCTAGTCTTTAGCAGTTTTGATGATGATAATGCAGCATTGTTGTCTATATTCACTGTACTGTACACTAGATCTTAAGGGCTTATATACAACTTGTTGTAGATTTGTACTCTTAAACAACATCTGTTCCTGTTCTCTGGTCACCACCATCTTATTTTCTGTTTTTACAAGTTTGGCTTTTTAAAATTCCACATCTAAGTGATAACATGCAGTACTTGTCTTTCTCCGACTTAGCTCATAATGTGCTCAAGGATAATACCTTTGCTTTATTTCTACAACTCTGGGTATGTGAATATATCATGTGCTTTGTCACTGAGGAATAATTTAGCTACAGAAAAATTCACAAATGTTAAGTGCTCAATCTGATGATTTTTGACAAATGTATGCATCCATGTATAATCTTCACCCTTGACGAGCTGTAGGGCATTCCCAGCACCCCTGAGAGTTTCCTCCTGTCTTTTCCTAATCTCTATCTTATAGGCAACCACTTTTCTGACCTCTATAACCAGAGATTGTGCCCATTCCATGTAAATGGAATCATATAAGGTGTTCCTTTGTGTCCAGCTTTATTTCACTCAACACGTTTTTGTGATTATTCCATGATGTTGCGTGGATTGGTAGTTTGCTCCTTTTATTGTTGAATAACATTCCATTGTGTGAAAATGCCACAGCTAGTTTATTTGTTCTCTGGGTGACAGAGATTGGGTTGCTTTCACTTTGGGGCTATTTAAATAAAGTCACTATAAACATTCACGTACAAGTCTGTGTGGACATATATTTGCACTTCTTTTGGTTATATGTACCTAGAAGTGGGATTGCTGGGTCATGTGGTATTGGGTATGTTTAACTTCATAAAAAAACTACCAAACCTTTTTTCAAAGCAGTTGTCCACATGTTTTTTGAAATAATGATACAATGGATTCATTTTTCAAGTAGTGCCTGATTATACTTAGTGTGTCTGTCAACCAGGGGGAACAGATTGATGTACTCAATCAAAGGCTTCTATAGACAATATAGTCCAGTTATGACTGGGGCTAGAGTGATTCTGAAAGGAGAATTCTTTAGAAAGCATCTCCTGCTGAATGCCAGATTCCTTCCTAATGTCCCCATCATAAACTGTTGACACTTCTAGCAAAACCATAAAAGAATAATCGGCAGAATTCATATACTACAATCTCTTCATTTTACCTAAGAGGAATCTGAAGCTCAGAGAGGCCATGTGATTTTCCAAAAGTCAACCCCAGATCCTCTGACTCCTCTAATTGATATGATTTCCTTGCATTGTGCTGTCTCTGCATGAAATGGCATTCAGCCATTCAGCCATTGTTTAATGAATACCTATATTGTGCTAGGTGTTAGGGTTAAAGAAATGAATAAGAAAAGGTCCCATCCTAAGAGATCTCATAGACAGGACTATTCAACTCTCCTTATTTCATTATATTCACAAGAATGAATATATTAAAGGTGTCTTTAGCCTGAGCACAAGAGTGGCCAATGGTAAAGAAGCAATCAGATGGGCTAGTTTTCCAGTTAAAGAAAGACCACAGCATGTCTTGATTGCCTGCTGAATGCCATTTACTGGCCTGAGTGCAAAAGGACAGCCTGTGCTCTCAAGAAGTTCAAGGTATAATGCAATGATAGAGGCCAAGCTTAAGACAATTTAGTAAACAATTGAACATCTGCTCTCTTTCAGTCCCTGATCCAGGTACAGAGGATACGGTGATGAACAGAGCTGAAAATCTTTCACATTTGCAAGAAGTGTGTGTGTGTGTGTGTGTGTGTGTGTGTGTGTGTGTGTGTGTGTGTGTGTTGAGATCTGCATTTGGTTCATATATCTCTATGAAGGCCTTATAGGAGTGGTTTGTAATTGCTAGTTTCTAAGATTGGGATGGGGTGGGTGGGTGAAGGCCACCATCATACATAGATTTTGGTATCAGGAGGAGTTGGGAGAATTTGATGTGTCTTATTCTCTTGAATGGAAGTGGTCACGATTGGAAGCCATGCTTACTATGACTATGATAATTGAAATTGTCAATACACACTGGATTGCTTAGTCAGGGAACCTCCCTGCCCCCTGCATTTTCCAGGGGGATCATGTAGTTCTGGGAGGAGGAAGGCACTTCCCCAGAAAGCAAGTAATCTCATAATTGGTTATTATTATTATTATTATTATTATTATTATTTCATTTCCTAATGCTCTTCTAGTCATGTTGTCAGAAAATTCTTCTAATTTGTAAGAAAGGGCCCCTTCAGTTGTTTCCTAAACAGTGATCAGATCAGGTTCCTTAGCCGGTCCTCAGGTCAGCACAGTGTGGTTGTTGAACTTATACTTGGTTAGGAGCTAACTGCTTGCCCCGTTAAGGATACTGCTCATCCAAACTATAGCCAAACCACTTGGAAAAATAGTGTCAGTAATATTTTATGTTTGATCTGCAGCTATCACCTGTGTCATCATGGAAGAAATGAATATGCGTACCACCCAGATGCAGAAGCCTATAAAGACTGAGTGGAATTCTCGGTGTGTCATTTTCACCTATTTTCAAGGGGACATCAGCAGCGTAGTGGACGAACACTTCTCCAGAGCTCTGAGCAATATCAAGAGCCCCCAGGAACTGAGCCCTTTGAGCCAGAGTGGAGATGTAATTCTGAAGAATGGTGAGCATGTTGTGGGGGAAGAGGCTGAAATTTATAATCGAGGCTATCACTGAAAGATAGTTCTCTGATTCTCTTAATGCACATAGACATGTATATATTTGCTGAAGGCAAGCCATATTGTCAGAAAGATGCTGCTACCCCTTTCTTAGAAGTTGAATGTGATAATGGACACTGTTTAATTAAATTAGTTCACCTATTTCATTGTTGCCTAAATTGTGTCAAATGCTGGCTGGATTAACTACTCGGTACACAATAAGAGTACCATAACTGTTTGCCATTATTACCTTTACCAGTATTATTATTATTATTATTATTATTAGCATTATATTACTACTACTACTACTACTACTACTACTACTACTACTACTACTACTACCACCACCACTACCACTATTGCTGGCCTCACAGGACAGGAAGACCAAAATATTAACAATATAAAAAAGCATGTCCCATATAGTTACACCCAGACTCCTCTCTGTTAATAGTGGATGATCTGATGGTCAGGAATGGGGCCAGAGAGAGGTAGATGGACACTTACCATATCCCTCTTCGCACCCTTAACAGTATCAAGGGTTTCTATTGCATTAACTATTTAGTAATTATTTTTAAATATATATTCTTTTAAAAATTTATTTTATTGATTTTTTACAGAAAGAAAGGGAGAGGGATAGAGAGTTTAAAACATCAATGAGAGAGAAACATCGATCAGCTGCCTCCTGCACACCCCCTACTAAGGATGCGCCCACAACCAAGGTACATGCCCTTGACCGGAATCGAACCTGGGACCTTTCAGTCCGCAGGCCAATGCTCTATCCACTGAGACAAATCGGTTAGGGCTAAATATACATTCTTATATCTCAAAACAATTATTTCAAGAGCTATGTAAAAATGTGCTCATCAAAATATCTAGGTTTGGAGAAAGCCATAAATAAGCTGGCAAGCCCTGCAGTATACCTTTTATGGACCCTAGACACTTTTCTTCATAGGTTCATTCCTCCATAAAGATATGAAAAAGGGCATTTTTCCTAAAATGGCATAAAACAAATATAATCCAGGATGCATTCATTTTATATATTCATTATAATTATTATATTTATTTATCTTACAATTTTAAGGCAGTTAAAATATTTTCATGGGCTCTAGACACTGTACCTGCTGTGCCTAATGGAGCAGTCACCCTGCCAGATGAATGTCATTTGATAGGGCTCTTCAACACCTTTTTGAAATGTGCAAATAGACCAGGGTTTGATTGATTTTTTAAAATATGTTTTTATAGATTTTTAGAGGAAGGGAGAGGGAGAGGTAGAAAAACATTTGGCCCTGACCTGTCACCTTTTGGTGCATGGGATGATGCTCAACCAACTGAGCTACACCAGCCAGGGGAGGCCTGATTGATTTAAGAGCTCTTCATTGCAGTTGCTGAGGGCGTATTGAATGCCTTGCTCCCACTGGAAGATGTACATGCCTCCAAATTGGACACTTTGTGCAAAGCGGCCATGCAGGCCCTCTGCCCCCATTGAAATAGCTCCTCTGTTTTTAGATGCTATCACTCTGGCTTTGTTCTTTGGGTTTGGACAAGGAGTTGGTATACATCTGATGTACTTACTTATCTTTGCAGAGTTTACTTTTCCCTAAGAAATTTCTTTTCCAGTCAGGAGATGTGATTTTCTTAGAGACTCTTGTGTGTTAAGTAAACATGTGGAAAGGGATGTGATAGCAGCATATATTAAAGGAAATGTTGTTGATCTTGTTAAAATGGGAACAAGGAGGTAGATGGAGAGGTGAGGAGGTGATGTTCAAGAGTGTGCTGAGTACTTCGAAGCAGGAGAGGGGATGATTGATCTTGAGTCATTTGTGGAATTGATAGGTGGAAACTTGGATTCAGAGGATCTATCTGGCCCCAAAAAAGGGACAAAACCCCAGGCTCTTTATGCACAAAAGGGAGTGGACTGACAATTTTCGGGGGTTAAGGGTGTTGGGGATGCGTGAAGAGACTGGACCATAATTGTACACCTATGGATGAGGACAGTGGGGGGGGCAAGGACAGAGGTTGGGGTGGGAAATGGGAGGAGGGGAGCTATGGGGGAAAAAAGAGGAACAACTGTAATAATCTGAACAATAAAGATAAATTTAAAAAAAAGATATTGCTGATTTTGGTTCTTTGATTTAGATCTAAATACATTGGCTTGGATTCATTACAGTCATTCCTTTGTAAGTACCATCCATCCATAGTTCCTCACTTCCTTTATCCTGATTGCCTGGTAAAACCCAACTGAGATAAAACCAACTCTTAGCCTACTGACCCATTTTTGTGCTTCATTTTGTAGCAAGACTCAAAAGCAGTGTCCATGCACACTCTGTCCTCTTCCTCTCCTCTCTTGCTCTCTAGAATCCACTCCTCAAGTTTCATCCTCATGGCTCCTCGAAATTACTTTTTTCAACGTGAGCCAGTGACCTCCACTTTCCAAAACCAATAGTTCTCTGTTCTCATCTTATTTGACCTATCAACAACATTTGCTGCAGTTGATTGCTCCTTCCTTTTGGAAATATCTCCTTCACTTGGATTCTATAACAACATACTCTTCATTTTCCCCTGGTTACTACTCCTCAGTCTCCTTTGCTGAATGTTCTTTTCTTTTCAACTTTTAAATGTTTGAGGCTCCAGGACTCAGGTCTCAGACAAATTCTCTATCTACATCCATTCCCTATGGGTTCTCTTTCTTCTCTTGGTCTTAAATACCATTCATATGCTGATCAATTTCAAATGTATATCTCCAGTCAAAGCTGGAATTCAGACCCACCTATCCAGCTGCCTACTTGATACTTTCACTTTATGCATCTAATAGGAATATTTAAAAAAAGTCCCAAGCTGAACTCTTAATCTTCTAAATCTGCTCCATTCATAGTCCCTCCATCTCAGTAAATGGCAGCTGCAACTTTCTAATTAATTGGAGTCAGGTTTAACTCCTCTCTTACCTTACATCCCATATCCAATTATTCAAAAAATTCTGTAAGTTCTAACTTCAAAATATCTCCAAGGTCTTACCAATTCTCCCCATCTCCACTGCTATCGCCTTAGTCCAAGAAGCCATCTTTCTTCCTGTTGCACCCCTGATTCCAGCCCTAGGCCTGGCAACATTGCTTGAGGGCTGCTGAGAAGGTGATGGTGCACACGTGAGTGCCCAGGGGCCTTTTATAGCCTGTGTAAAAGGGTCACAAAACCTTCCCTCCCTTGCTCCATGAACTAGTGAGGATGAGAAATAAATATTGGGTTTCTTTTTTAGTGTGAATAGCTGTATGAGATAGAGTCATCCTAGTTTTTATGACCCGTATGAACACCAACAACTTGGTGTCTTCCTTTTCAGCCAGGGAGGGGAAACTGCCAACATATATTAAACTCCAGTTGGATGCCAGGCACCAGGCTAAAATTACTGCATCCACTTCAGGGTTTATAGAGGTCAAAGATGGACTGAATCTATGTTGTTAGAAGATAGGAGGTGGGTTCCTTTTGGGGGTAGGGGTCTTCTTTGGGGGATGGAGGTTATTGACTGGATGTGGGCATGAGGAGGTCTTCTGGGGTGGCAGTCATGTTCTATTTCTTGATCTGGGTGCTCATTATTCAGTTTGTGGAAATTCCCAAGCTGTATACTTTATATTTGTACATTTTTCTGCATGTGTGTTGTACTTCACAAAACTACTTTACAGTGGATTTCTATATCCTCACAGAATAGGAAACTTCAGCCAAGAGAAGGTAAATGACATGGTGCATCACACATGTGAGTGATAGAGACTGAAACCCAGGTCAGTAGGACTCCAGAGCCAATCTCTTGACTACTTCACTGCCCTGCCTTTGTAGACTCTGACAACACCCTGGCAAGAGAGTTAATAATGCCCATTAGAACTATAGCTAATACTGTTTACAATAGCTAACATTTATTGAGCACATACTTTCTGTGAGTGAGACCTCTTGTTAATGGGGTGTCACATGGATGATCTCATTGAATCCTCATACCAACTTACTGGTTAACTCTCACTGTGTCCATTTCATGGTAAAGAAATTGAGGTTCAAAGAGTCTAGTGACTTGTCCAGGATCCCACAACTAGAAAGGGGCAGCCATTCGAAAGCAAACCAGTTTGATTGCAGATTTGAGCTCTTAGCCACTTTCTGTATTTCATCTCCATTTTCAGTTGGGAAAACGAATCTGGATAAATCACCAAAACACTGGATATCTCAGGGAAGTGATTATGAAGTATGGCAAGGGACTGAAGAGTACCCCACCCTTACTCCCAGTGCTCAAGAATAGGACTGTCTCCCGAAAGCTGTCCCTCTGTCTCTGGTATTATTTTTATCTTAGTTAATACAAACAATGTAATGCAAAGAAGGCAGAGAGGAGAGAGTCAATGTGTACAGATTGGGCAGGCCAAAGTTTGGACTTTAATGGAGCAAGATGTGGGTGTGTGTTCTGAGGGATCTCAGTATCAATGTAATCACAAAGCAGGATTTGTATTAAAGGTAGAGACAGAGAGGGAAAGAAGTAGAGAATAAAGGATGGATGGAAGGGAATCAGGCATTTATGTGTTAGTCTTATCATAATTGTGACCCAGAGTCACTGAGTCAAGAGGCTTTTTTAAGTTTTTACTTTAAAATAACTTTTTGAACCACAAAAATAATGTGTTAATTTTTGAAGAATTTAGAAAATATGGGTAAGCAATCAGGGCACAAAACCCCCTGTGCATCTATGCACACATACTAAGTTTTACAACATAACATTATTTTGCACAAATGGGTTGTAACTTTTTCAATTGACAATAGTCATATATATCTCTCTACGCCATTTTATGTTCTACTACAACATCAAGAATATCCTCCTTATAGACATACCAAATCTATTAAAAGTTTTAGACATTTAGGTTATTGGAAATCTTTAATTGTATTATAAATGTCACTTTGAATCATTGTAGCTAAATTTTTACATTCATCATTGATTATATCCTTAAAATAAATTGTTATAAGTGCAATGATTGGGTCAAAGTGTACACACAAATTTTAGGGTTTTGACGTGTACTGACAAAGTGATCCCCAGAAGTGTTATGCCCATCTGCCACACATCCAACCCTAGTACTGTGGGGAAATGCCCATCTCACAGTACTCTTTGCAATGTTGGAGAGGCATAGCCAGTAAGAGCATGAGGTTTGGAATCAGACAGATTTATCACTTGCTAACTGTTTGAACTTAGGCAAATTACTTTAACCTCTCTAAGTATTTTCTCATCTGGGTTGCTACATAAGACCATGTATGTAGAGTGTTAAGCAAAGTGTCTGCTCCATAGTAAGTGCTCAATAAAGAAAAGCTTTTCTAGATTTATAGTTGTTCTTACCCATCTCTGACATATTCTTCCCTGAGAATGGACACATACTGAGCACAAGCTTCTAAAATCTCTTTTAGAGCAGTATCTATTCAATCCTCCATAACATCTCTGAAGTGCTCCTGCTGTGGGCTTTTTTGCTTAGTCCTTTCCTCTCTTCCCTTTTTGGCACTGAGGACAGGAGAACACTCAGGCCTCATATATTACCATTTTGCTTTTTCCTAGGTTGATTACATGAGTGTTGCAAACTAGGAAAGAAACCTATGAATATGAGCCTAAACTGGGTTTATAAACCAAAATAATGATTAACAATAATAGCAACAGCTATCACTATTGAGGGCCTATTATGTACTAGGAACAGTGCCACGTCCTTTAAATGGATTGTCTCATTTAATTTCACAACAGTCCCAGAGGCTCAGAGGTGGGTGGGGACATGCTCAGTGTCACACAGCTTGGAAGGAGCAGAGCTGGGATTAGACTCCAAGCCTGTCTGACATCTGACATCAAAGTCTGTGCTCTTAACTACTTTGCATGCTGCTCTCATCAGTATAGAAAGATTTAATGGACAAGTATGTGTGTGTGCATATGTTGAGAATGGGTACATGTATGTATAAGTGTATGCATACATTCATTAGAATGATATTTAGTCAGGGCCTACTAAATGCCAGGCACTGTGCAAGTTCCTGAGAATATGGTGGTGAACAAAAGAAAAATTATCTCAATCCTCTCAAAGTTTACTGGCTAGCGGAGAAGGCCAAGAGTGAGTAAATGAATAAATGAAGAAATTACAGATTAGGATTACTGCTATGAAGGAAATAAACAGAACATAGTTGCAGTCAATAGCAGGATAACAAGCTTTAGATTGGAGGGTCAGAGAGATCCTTTCTGAGAGAGTGCATTCAGTGCCTAGGTCATATGTGCGAGATCAGTAAGGCCATTTTAGGAAACTGCCCAGTTGTCGGAGGCTACACATTGTTTTTAATTTGTTCTTAGGGTATGTGGTACCCTCATTGAATACAAAGAATGGACAATGATTATACTTAGTTAGCTTAATCACTCTATTTGTGCTATACAGTGCCTTGAATTGCTACTCTCCTGCAGATAATCAGTTTTCAAAAGTAGCATCCATCCCCAGGAATAAATCTCATTATTGTTTTCTTGCTTTTGATTTCATTGAAAGAGGCCAATCATTGTAAAAGATGTGAAATATTGGGCAGAATGTCTGTGCTGTGTAGGTTAAGGGTTTTTTGTTCTTATCGTCTCTACTAGAAGCCCGGTGCACGAAAATGTGTGCACTTGGGGGGGAGTGGCAGTATCCCTCAGCCCAGCCTGTGCCCTCTCCCAGTCTGGAACTCCTCAGGGGATGTCCATCTGCTGGCTTAAGCTTGCTCCCCGGGGGATTGGGCCTAAACTGGCAGTCAGGCATCCCTCTGGCAACCTGGGAGCCCTCGGGGGGATGTCCACTTGCCAGCGGAGAGCAGGCCTAAGCTGCAGTTGGGGCAACCAAGGAGGCAGGAGAGGCTCCCACAACCACCGCTGTACTGGCAGCCATCAGCCTGGCTTGTGGCTGAGCAGAGCTCCCCTGTAGGAGCGCACTGACCATCAGGGGGCAGCTCCTGCATTGAGCGTCTGCCTCCTGGTGGTCAGTGTGTGTCATAGTGACAAGTCATTCCCAGTCATTCTGCTGTTAGGGTCAATTTGCATATTACCCTTTTATTATATAAGCTAGAGGCCTGGTGCATGGGTGAGGGCCAGCTGGTTTACCGTGAAGGGTGTCCCGGATCAGGGTGGGGTCTGGCTGGGGTGCCTGGCCAGCCTGGATGAGGGGCTGATGGCTGTTTGCAGGCTGGCCACAGCCCCCGAGTGACCCAAGCTCCCAACGAGGCTGGCTGGAAGCAGGTATCTGCGGTTTATTTATCTTCTATAATTGAAACTTTGTTGCCTTGAGTGGAGGCCACAGCCAGCCAGGCAGACGGGAAGCTTGGCTTCCTCCATCGACAGGGCAACCAATCTTCCTGCTTGCTCCAGCTCTGTGGCTGCCTGTTGCCATCATATAGTCGCTCTGATTGGCTGGTGGGCATGGCTTGGTGTGTAGTGGAGTGACACCAATTTGCATGTTTCTCTTTTATTAGATTAGATGACATTGAAAAGCTAGGGTGGTGGGTGGGAGCACTCCAGTATCACCGAGTAGACCTCTCAGATGTTTTTATCTTGTACAGAATCCAGGCAAACTGAACATTCAGAAGAGCTGAGAGAGTCACATGTGGAGGGAAGAGAGACCAGACACTGACAGCCTTTCTAGCATTCCAATCTTCCTCTGTCTCTACACCCATGCTCCCTTCATTATCTTGGGTAGTTGAGAGGTTCCAAGCTTTAAGTATCTGCTAAAACTCTCTCTTTATTCCCTTTTTGCTTGAGTGGGTGCTGAGAACAGAGAAAACATCCATCATGAAACATCCATGTCATGAACTATCCTGGACTTCCTGAGAACTCATATTCTGCTGCTATTAATAGGTACAATTAGAATTAGTGTTTCTGAGATCAAAGGAGTCTCCATCCTCATCAGTTAGTCTGTAAGAAAAAACTAAGTTACTGCTTGACCTTGAACTCTTTGCTTATGTAGGAAAACGTCCAAACAACCATTTTCCCTACCACGTTACTTATCACTCCAGTTTAGATCCCTACTTGGCTAATCTGCTTTGCTAACTTGGTCCAGTCTCCTAAATCCCCATGCCCCAAATCCTTCTTGAAAATGGGGTTTCGTCCCCTACATTTGTGTAAGTGATGGACACAGGCAAGTGTTATACCCCTTATAAAGTTCTGTGGAGTCTTCATAGTCTGTGTACTTAAAGGATCAGCTATAAAATAAAGCCAAACAACAACAACCACACACAAATCACCTTTAATCAAGTAATCCTTCAAAAGTTTCCCTGTGGGGCTATTGGACAAGGATGCAAAAATGTATATACAAATGTGTTCATCACAATGTTGTTAATATAACAAAATTGCAAAAACTGAGTTGCTCACAAATACAATGTTTGCTAGTCAAGTTACTACCTAATGTGCAGCCATTTCAAAAGCTGGTGTTGTCTCCATTCATATCTATGGGGGATATTTGTGGTATTTTAATGATGTGAAAGCAGCCTTAAAAACAATATGTGATGTGAAAACAGTGCAGCCCTGGCCAGGTAGCTCATTTAGTTAGAATGCCATCCCAATGTGCCAAGGTTGTGGTTTGATTTCCAGTCAGGGCACATATAAGAATCAACCAATGAATGTATGAATGGGTAGGACAATAAATTGATGTTTCTCTCTCTCTTCCCTTCCTTTCTCTTTCTTTCTCTCTCTTCCCCTTTCTAAAATCTCTCTCCTCTCTCTAAAATCAATAAATAAAAGTAATACAATGCATATATGAATAAAAACAAATCTTAGTAAGAAATATACCTAAAGGTGGGCAATGGTGGTCTCTGGATATTATGATGAGTTTTTAAATATTTTCTGCATTTCTTCATATTAAAAAATATATTATGTATTAACCAGAAAAAATTAAGTTACTTCCATTTTGAAAACAATAAATACACACCTAACGTGTCTTCTAAATCTTTCCTTCCCAGATAGTGACATGCCTCCAAATCAGTGGCGTTTCTCCTCTCAGTGGACAAAGCCACAACCAGAAGTATCTTTTGCAAATGGCACGGTCAACTGCATCACGAATGGGTTTGGTCCCATGGCTATGGATCAGTACCCAGTGCCCCTGACTGGGAGTACCTCTGTTCAGCCTGGTGAGCTTTGGCATTTCTCCTCCCTAACCAGCCCAGGGTCTCCAGAGCCAGAATATCCTCATGCCTTCTCTGCTGGGCACCTGGTTCCAGAAGCCCAGCCTAATGGGAAATATGAGTCCCTCCTAAGTTTCCTCCAGCAAGAGAGATGTGTAGCCTATCCTCAGCAATCTGCCATGTGGGAGAATTACAACTCCACCCAAGCAGCCAGAAGCACAGTTTCGCCTTTCAACCTGCCTTCCAGCTCAGCCCACTGTAAGTAAATGCTTGCCTCTGGTTGGTTGGGGTTGAGAGTGAGTTGGCATGAGGTGGGTTGTCAAGACTAATTACTGCTGCTCTGGACATGGAGGTCTTCACTAGGCTTCAATGACATTCACAGTTTAACGAATAAGGGTTACATAGAGAGCCAGTCAGATTAACTTGACCTGGAATATTCATCCAGTCTGTTGACTTGGACTTATCCTGGAAAAATGATGGATTGCTGCCTAAAATTGTAGGGTCTGTATTCACTTCACTGTGAGCCACCAAATAATCCATTTTTAAAACAGAACTCGGTGCTATACCTATAAGCTAAAACTCTATTCTTCAAATGGGTTGGCAACTTGCAATGATGTCAGGCTCAGGCTCAGGCAAAAACAAGGGCAATATATACCAGCCATCTGCTCCACACATTAAAATTCAAAGCAATGTAGAGGCATCCTATTGCTGCCTGGAGACCATCACAGTGCCTGTGCACTTGGCTCCTCCTGCTTGGTTTTCCTTGGAGTCCTGTTCCCTGATCATCACCCTTCCCACTGAACTAAAACACTTCTTCACTTACCCACTCATTCAAAAAAATACTTAATTAGTGCCTACTAGATGAAAAAGACCCATAAAAAGATCCCTTTCTTTGTAAAAATGTGGTAAAGAGTTGGCCCCGGGGTATATTTTCACCAAAAGAGCAACCCACTCTGCTATAAGATTTGCCTTTTACATGAAATACTGGAGATATCTATCGATATATAGATAGATAGATATCTGCACTTGGGGCGAATTTTCTTTTATAGTTCTCAAATCCATACATATCTGTGGTTCTAGTGTCCCATGCCTGAAATAAATTGCTAAAAGCTGCCTTTACTCTGAACTAAGTATATAGTACACAAAGGGTCTGTTCAGCATAGCCTTCCTAAGTCAGACTTTGTGTTCCATCCTAATGT
>PVJC01006831.1:0-53534 GCA_004026665.1 Murina feae | reverse complement strand
GCCTTGCTGGGACGTTGGGTCAATGGGAGCTGTGGGCAGCCTTAAAGCCCCTCACCCAGGCTGGTCAGGCACGCCAGCAGGTGGACATCCCCCGAGGGGTCCCAGACTGCGAGAGGGCACAGGCCGGGCTGAGGGACCTCCCGAGTGCACAGAGCGGCTGCAGGGCAGGACAGCGCAGGACCCAGGACCCGTGAGTGGGAAAGAGGCGGCAGGGTTGGAGGGCACCGGGAAGCGGGTAAGCGGCGGCAGGGGGGGGTCTCGGCCTGCTTGGTGGCTGCCCAGGCCCTTTGAGGGGCACCGGGAAGCGGGAAAGCAAGGCTGCAGGGGCCGGGGTCCTGCTTGGCAGCTCCTCAGACCCCTTGGCGGCACCGGGAAGTGGGAAAGGAAGGCTGCAGGGGACGGGTGAGTGGGAAAGAGTTGGCAGCCTGCTTGGCGGCTTCCCAGGTCCCTTCCGAGGATCAGGGAGCAGGAAAAGGCTGGCCTGACCACAAGGCTTTCTGGTGGCTGGAGAAAGATGGGCAGTAGGAAAGCTTGGGAGGCAGGCCACACCCAGCCCTGGCCACGCTCAAAAAAGAGAACAACATGAAGAGGTTGAAAATACAAAGGGGAGGGCAAGAGTCTGAGAGATCAACATAGAGGGGGTGCCTGCTCCAAGCCTCCACGGTGTGCCTGGGGGCAGGTCCCCAGCAGGTAGACACACACAGGAGGACTGCTCCGAGCCTCAGATGCAGCTGGGGGCAGGTCCCCAGTGGCCACACACACACACACACACACACACACAGAAGGCACCTGGCAGACTGGGGCCATCATAGGACATCCACTGAGGGGTCCCAGACTGTCAGAGGGCACAGGCCGGGCTGAGGGACTCCCTCCACCCCAAGTGCACAAATTTTTGTACACCGGGCCCCTAGTTTTATTATAAGAACCTAAGCTGAGGGAAACACAGACCAAAACCTCCAGGGTGCCCCCAAACCTCTAGGGCAGCAAGCGCTCCCATTAGGGATGGTATTACTCATCTCTTCAATACTTAGCCCCGCTTAGAGCATTTTCTCCCAGAAGCTAGGATGGTTCTCTGGGATAAGGAGCAAGATAAGGCCTCCTAAGTGGTGACCCTGGGGTGGTAGGAGGTGGGATCTTTCCTTATGAGCAGAGGGGAATGAGAAGAACAGTCGTAAGGATTTGTCATCAGCAATGTAGCCACCAGTGACTTAGCCATGGGAGGTGACCTGTCAGTGTGGAGGACAATGGCCATGCTGCAGCAATGAAGAGGTTGAAAATACAAAGAAGGGGAGATGAACACAGCCAGAGGTGAGGAGGAGTCCCTAAGACACCAAACAGAACAACTTCCTTACAGCAGGAACCCTATGGGAGTCAGATACCCATAAAGGGAACCACTCATAGCACCATGGAGGCTGCACAGCACCGATAGCATTAATCCCTGAGAATTCTCAAACCACCTCCACCACCCCAAGTCCTGCTCCTCACCTGGGCCTCATTCCTCTCGGTCCCAGCAGCAAGAACGCTGTCCACGGCAGGGGAGTGAGAACAGGGGCAAGATATATGGGTGGTGGGGCCACAGTCTGTGTGGAATGGTCGACCTACTCTGAGTCCCGGTGTGGGGGGGCGCTCTGGGGTTGGGGGTTGGCAAGGAAAGCAGCTGAGAGCAGAAGGGTAAAGAGGAAGTGTTCCTTCCAACGGAGTATCCACAGGTCGGATTTGTAAAATCTGAAGGTTCCTCAGTACATAGTTTGCAAATTTTATTGTGCATTCAAATCCCCCAAGAAGCTGATTCCCTGGCATCTGTATTCTTTCATAAGCCTTTCCCCTCCCACTCCTGGGTGACTGAGAAATCCCATTCTTTGCCAAAATCATCTAAAGGGGCATGTTTATCGTATGTTCTGCCTTCAGCAGGATTTGCCAAGCTGGGAAGCATCATTTTCAATTGGCCCTTCTGTAAGAGAAAGAGAAAAAGAAAAGGAAAGAAGAAGGGGAGGAGGAAAGGAAAGGAAAGGAGAGAAGAGAAAGAGAGAAAAGGAGGGAGAAAGGGAGGAAGGGAAGGAGAAAGAGAGGGAGGGAGGAAAGAAAGAGGAATGAAAAGAAAGAACTTCAAAAATTCTCTCAGGTCAAACTGTAGCTCATGACTATAACCTTTAACCCCTAAGAAGCATCCTTGTAGCTTTCAAGTGTCAATCCCGGGGCTGAGCCTCAATCATCAGCTTTAAGAGACACCGCAAAAAAACTCAGAAGGAAAGCTACAGCGGCAGGAAGCTTCTCTGCTTCAGATACTTGAAAGGGAGGCGTTCAGCAGGACCCAGACAAAGAGGTCAGCCATTTAAAGTGAAAGAGCCTCAGCTGAGCAAGCCAGTCCTTAGAGGCCGCCTCCTGGTGACTTCGTTTGATCCCTTATTGATTAAGTAATTGGAAGAAATCTCTGGACAACGTAAAACTGGCCCCTCCCTCCCTTTCAGCAGCTGCCCAATGCCTAGAACTGTCTCCCCCAAAGTGTGGCCCCGGTGCTGAATGGAGAGCTCCTTGTGGTTGACCATGTTTGTAAAACACTGGCTTATACCAAGTTCAATGGGTTTTGTTGCTACAGGACTTGTCAGAGCCCTTAGTACATGAATGCACATTCTTTATCGCCAGGACTACAAAGTGTGGAGCACGTCCATCCTGACTTGCCCGCCTTGGAGTCCTTGTCTTAAGCAGCATCCCTCGGGACCACGGAACCTCTTCAAGGTTCGCAGCAAATGCCTCCGTCTGGTACCCAGGCTTCCACACCTAGCCAGCCCCCACCCAGGTTTCCAGCTTCATCTCCTGCCTCCACACACAGGCACCCACACATGCTCCCACTTCTGAAGTTCTTTTTTTAAATCTCTCTTTACTGATTTCAGAGAGGAATGGAGAGACATAGAGAGATAGAAACATCAATGAGAGAGAATCATTGATTGGCTGCCTCCTGCTCGCCCCCTACTGGGTATCAAGCCCGGAAACCTGGGCATGTGCCCTGACTGGGAATCGAACTGTGACCTCCTGGTTCATAGGTCGATGCTCAACCCCTGAGCCAGGCCGGCTGAGTGCCACTCCTGAAGTTCTAACCACCCCAGCTACCTGCCCTTTCCAAAGCCCTTAAAACACCTTTGCTCGGGCTGCTCTCACCGCCAGAATGGCCTTCCTCCTCCTCACACTTCTGCTCATGTTTGCAGTCCTTGCTCAGTCACGTGGCCTCTGTGGACCTGCACCTGCTCCTCCTGCAAAAATAAACTGCTCCCTGCTCTGGGCTCCATCACTGTGCCAATCGGCGTGCCCCCGTCTCTGCTAGCAATTGACGCTTTGAAAAGGCTGGGAGTGTGAGCCGACTCCGGAGATGTGTGTTGGCAATACTGATAGTTCCCATCTGGTGGCACTTCCTAAGGCCAGGCGTCACTGTAAGCTGGTGACAGGCGTGAGCCCGCGTAATCCTCAACCTCACTCTCTGGGCAAGTGCGATTATTATCACGTATTATCACCCCTGTTTCATAGACGAGCGGGCCAAGGCTCAGAAAAGTTGCCATGTCCAAAGTCACGTTGCTGGCGAGTGTGAGAGCTGGGATCTGACCCTCGGCTCTCAAACACTGGATCACTTCACTTAAGACCAGCTGAGGCTAAGCCGGATTCCAGGGCTGGCTGAGTCAGAAGCTGTGCAATGTCATCGAAGACATGGGTCCTTTACATCTCTCCACGGCGCATCCTCAGGGATCAGCAGTGCCCTCGGGCTGGCTCCCCTCGGGCTGGCTCCCCTCACGGTGCCGAGGCGGTAGCAACAATTCCAGCCATCGCATCCTGATTCGACAGCGTCCAGAAAAAAAGGGGGAACTAGAGTGGAGGCCAAGAGCGTTGTCTCTGGAGTCGAACAGCTTTACATCCTAGGTGTGTACAACCACAGGTGAGTTAGGAGGATGCAAAGCTATAGGATGATGAAATGGTCTGCTTGAAACGCGCTCCCATCTTCTCGTTCCCCTCAGGTTTGGGCCTATACCCTTCGTCCACCTTCTTTGCCTATCACACACCTGTTTCCTCTAGGAATGTCCTTCAACCTCACCTCCTACAAGAAGCCTTCCCTGGTGGTACAGACTGGTTTCAACGCTTTGCTGCGTGTGCCTCTGAGTACTCTGTACTTGCTTCACTAACATTCACCTCACAATACTACAATCGCTTGCTTCACCGTCTGTCGTCCAGACCATATCATGCACTGTGGGAAGGGAGAAAGCATGAATCTCGTCCCCGTCCCCAGTCACCGCTGCAGTACCCAACACACAAGGGGCTTAAACAAATCTCTGCTATACGTTCACGCAGAGGACAGAAGGTCATCTCACTGAAATATTGGGCCATGGGCTTGGCAGTTCAATTATATGATCTTCAGGCCTTGAGGTGGGCAATTCTCAGGCTCATCAGCTTGTCCTTTTTCGGGGGCATGAAGGATCCTTGGACCCATATGCAAAGAATGAGGTGAGCCCTGTGCAAGCAAAAAGGCTCCTTAGGGCCCCACCCCCACAATGTGGGACGACTCTCCTACAAATGTAGTCAAGAGTCAGGGGGCAGAGCATAGCATCCTTAAGTCCCACACACCCTAGAGGCTTCGTGAGTCCTGGCTCTGCTACTTCCTGGCCATGTTTTTGGGCAAGTCTCATCACCTCTCTGGGCCTTATTTTCTTCATCTGTAAAATGGGGTTAAAAGCGGAACTTCCTCAAAGGGCAGTTGTAAAGATTAAGTAAGACAAGTTCTACAGGGAGCCTGGTACATAATAAATCTCCAGTAAATGTTGGCCCCTCTCAGCAGTGCGCACATTCACAGTGACAAAGCAGTGCCGTGGAGGTGATCCGTTTTATCACCCTATCTCTGGGATCGGTCCCTGAAGTCCCAAAGAGACTTACTGTAGGGGTTGGCATGATGGGCCCAGGGTGGAAGGTTCATTGGCTGAGCACGCTACTGTCCCTCAACAAAGATGAACTCATGAAGATGAAGATGAGGTCATCGACAGCTGCTGAAAAATGCAGGACGCTGGGCAGGGTGGAAGCCAAGCTCTCTGAGTAATAACGGCTAATTGCATATTGAGTTGGGAAAGTGTTTTAGGAATAGAACTTCCATTAATATTTCTTCCAGGACAGTTTTAGGAATCCCTGCAGAACAAATTGCTCAAGAGCTCTACAGTACATGGGAAGGGTACTAGACAAGGAGTCGGGACACTTCGATTCTTGTCCCTGTTCCGCCGGCTGCTTGCTTCCCAACCTTGAACAGGTCCTTGCCCCGCTCTGGCCTCAGTAGCCTCAGCGACCTCAGAAGTGCCACTGAGTTCTGGGGCAGGCCCTACAGCCTGCTGGCTAAGACAGCAGCCTCTCCGGGGTTCAAATTCCTGCTCTACCTGTAACCCTTGGCAAGTCCAACCTCCTAAGCAAGTACCAACTTGGTTTGTGTGAATGGAGGATCATAATGGTATGGACTTCGCAGGATCTCCCTACCTCTGTTCTCTTACCAGCTCCTGTGAGGATTACGGGGGGCTACTACGCGAAGCCCTCAGCCGGTCCCGGCACATGAGCACTCTGTCAGTGGGCGCTGCTGTTGTAACTGTAATTCTCTTGGCACTTTTGCAGACAGTGAGACCTGGGAAAACTCTGATAGAGATACACACTAGTAAGTTCCCTCCCAACGGGGGTGTCCCAGCCCAGAGAACAGCGAGGGGTTCTGTCCCAGGACTTTGGACTGTCCTGCTTCCTTCAGCCTCAAAGCCCCTTTGAACCAGTCAAGCACCTCATGGAGGTCTCTGCTCTGAGTGTCATCACTTTGCTACTTGGCTGATGGCTTCTATTCCCATCAGGGACTGACCCTGCCTAGAAAAGGAATGAGGACAACAGTGCGTGCAGGGTTTGGGAAAGTGGCGAGCTTTCCTTGGTAGCCATTACTAGTTTTTAATCTTCTTTTTCACAAGAAAAACAGAATAACTTTCGCTCTGCAGGGTTTGGAAACCTCGGCTGGAGAGGCAGACAGACTTGGATTTACATGAGGCTTTACCGGTCATTATCCATGACCAAGGACAAGTCACTCTCACCTGTGAAGAGGGCTAAACAAGAGTCTGCCTCTTGGGGTTGCTGGATGAGAGTAACCCTGTGATAGGTCTTTGCATAATACCTCGCATACAGTAAGTACTCAGCAGGAGCCGGATATTATTATCATCACCAACAAAAACTGCTAAGGAGTTACATTAGCAAGCAATAGAGTTGTGAAGAGGCAGTGACTGTTCATGAGGCAACCCACCGATGAGGGTGTTTAGCCAGCTGGTAGTCATTAGCCAAGCACAGGTAACCTACATGGCTGCCGGATGCTCAGCCACGCCATAGAAAGGGTTGGCCCCCTTTTTCTTCTTTTGCAGAAAGGGTCACTCATACTGGTCCAGAATAACAGACAGTCCTGGCCTTTCTCTACTTGCTGGGGAAGCACACAAGTTCCTTCCCTTCTTGAATGTCCGTTTCCTTGCCTATCAGAGCTCAGGACTGGCCTGGAGGGTGTTTATATGTCTAAATCCCTGTCATTAGAGATGTGCTAAATTCCTAGGCAATTGTCATTTACCCATTCATCTGGTCACCTAATCATGTCCCTAATTAAGTCTTTCATAGTTATTTAAATTTGTCACCTTTGAGCCTTAGAGTAGATTTATGTATACTGTGCCTTGGGACCTCTTGCAGAGAGCTCAAGCTTTAGGATCATAGAGTTCAGTCTTTAAGGTCAGTTCGCAGGTCTGCCACTTGCTAAGCATGGGGCCCTGGGAAGGTCACACCTCTCCTGGCCTCAATAATCCTCAGCTGTGAAATGGACAGCGACCCGCACTGGACCACTGCAGAGATTACAGGGCAAAGGAATAGTTCAGAGGCGGGCAGAGGGGCGGGCCGGGACATGCCAACTGTCTTTTGCCAACAAGGTGGGAACAGACACTCACTCACTCTCTTCTGCTAGATTTGCACCGAGGCTTTGCTGGCACCATCTCTGACCACCCACTGGGGTAGGGTCCCCCTGATAATAGAGTCAGCACAGAGGAGACAGAAAGAAACCAGACCTCAGGGTGACACTGGAGCACCCGTACCCATCCATGATGCTCCATATTACATGAGGCAAAATGTCATTTTTGTTTAAAAAGAAAATTGAGATTTTATTTTTTTCCAAGACAATATCACCCTCTAACATATTATATAACTTACTCCTTTACGCTGTCTATTGTTTACTGTCTCTCTTTCCTCACCAGAATGGAAGCTCCATGAGGGCAGGTTTTCGTTCACTGATACTAGTATATCCCTCGCACCCTACACAGTGCCTGATACATCACAGGTGCTCAATAAATGTTTGTTGAATGAATAAATGAAGGTACTTTGAAATCTGGAGAATGTTACAAATGTCTTTAATAATAACTACAGATGGTTGATCATGAGACTTTTTTTTTTTTTTTGGTGATTAGATTTTCCATTTAGCTGAGACCCTGGGATGGAGCCAGACACTTCTCAGACCTAAGGTAATAGCTAACCCTCAGTGCTTCATCTCAGAGGCAAAGCATGGCAACAGGTAGCAGCATCTGTGCACGTGAAGGTTCTCCTCAGAGCCCGGCCCGACCAGGCTGTGCATCTCAGATTCTGGACCCTCTTCTCTTCTCCTTCCTCATGTTCTCCCTCAGGACCTCACCTGCTCCCAGGGTTTTAACCACTTCTCTCTGTGTTTAAGAATCCCAGACCTCCTTCTCCCGTCCTGACTTCTAGGCCAGATATCGAGCTGCTTGTCTGACTTTCCCACTTGGGTGAGCTCTGCACAGCCAGTGCAAAATGAAAACATGGGCACCTTGTTCAAAATTGATGATGAATTTCAAGACCGCCACAGCAGAGCATCCAGCCAAGTGCAGAGCCCTCTGAGCAGGGCAGCCGCCCAGGCTGCATACCCACGGAGCCAGCCTTGACGGCAGACATTTCAAACGCAACAAGCCCAAAATTTAACGCAGCTTATCCCAGCCCAGCGTGCACCTCCTCCTCATCCTTCATCTCAACCAACAGTCCCTCCTCCCCCCACACCCAGTCCAGTCACAGGTGCAGTTCTTCTCCTGGTCCTGATCATCAAAGCCCATCGAGTCTGCTACCCAGAGGCCTCTGCCATCTACCTACACCTCTCCTTCCCCTTGGATGCTCCCCTCACCTGACCAAGGTCCTCCCTGCCACAGCTTCCTAAGTGCACCTGCGTCCCACACCCACTCCCAGCCATGCCCCAAATCTTTGCGGAGTGACCTGCCTGGGGTGCAAATCCTTAGCACAACGTCCTGACTCTTCAGTACGGCAGATGGGGCGCCAGTGATGTGACCTCCACTCCCTTCTCCAGCCTTACAAGGCAGCCCCCCAAACTCAGCCCCCTGGGGATCCTTCCTAGGTGCCATTCTGGTTGCAGAAAACACCCCCGCGCTTGCCCATGCCCCTTTCCCCTTCATTTGGTTCCTTGACCCTGGAGACCAGGTGACCGCCCCTCTTCTGGGCACCCTCAGCCCTTACTCTCCCCTCATCACAGCATTCGTCAGGAAACGGTGTAATTCCTGTTGGCTGGCCCAATCCCCCAATAGGCAGAAAGCTTTTGCGGGTGTCTCTCTACATTCCTGGGACTGACCCAGGGCCTGGCTACGCAGGGCCATCGTAGCTCTACCTGGGACAGGTTCTAAATAGGAAAATGGAGGGAGGTGACATTCAAACCGATGAACCAAAAATAAATAGAGAAACAAGCTGCATCAACACACCTTTTTCAAAGTCCCTCTGAAAAAAACATGAAAGACACCAACCACAACAATGTGTTCACATACGTCATGCACTCATTGCCACAGGACACGCAGATACCCGTTTAACTCTGGAAGGTGGGGGGTTGGAGGGACAATCATACTCAAAAGTTTCCTCTCCAATATCCAGCCCCATCTACCCCACTCCCACTCCGAGACTGTGGGGCAGATCGGCGGGGGTAGGGGGCGTGCCGTGTGGGGCCACAATGTAGAGATGGCATGCACCCTAGGGGCAGGCAAAGGCACCGCTACCATCTTGTGTCCTAGTAAATGTCCTTTCTATAGAGGCTGGGAGGAAACAGATTCCTGGATGAGAGGCAAACATCTTCCTTCCTATGACTTCATTTTCTGGTATCCCGATTGTTTAAAAACTTCAGAAAGAACAGGATGTCTTTTCCTTACCCGCATACCTAATTATCAAGAATACTGAAACTGTTTATATCATTTTAGGGGAATAAGATAAGAAAACATCTTAAGAGGAAACATGACCCATACTTTAAAGGATGGACATCATATGCGGGAAAACATTCTGAATGAGATCAATATAAACAGGGTTCGCTGTATTTTAAATAGCAGGACTTAAGTGGGCTGTTATTCACAAGCACGATGGACAGTCCTTTAAATTATGCTGAAGCATCAGGGGGGACAAAAGAAGAGAGAGGAGGAGTAAGTGGTGGCCCAGAAAGCCTAGCAGTGAGATCCTAAATGTAGCAAAAATTAAAATGCATTTTTCCAGAAAGCCAAGCAAATTAATAGTAGGAACAATTAGGTGATGACGATTCCTCCAGTGTGTGTGTGTGTGTGTGTGTGTGTGTGTGTGTGTGTATTATGTGTGTGTGTTTCCTATTTATAATAGGGCTAGGAGCTGTCAGAGTCCTCCTGTTACATGTGGGCTGGTTTGAAGCTAAGCTTTAATTTGGGATAAAAATACCCCAGGAAGAAATGGGGCAGGGACTTTGGTCTAGAAAGAACTGTAAGCCACACTTAAGTGTACCCAGCTTGTTAGTTCCCGATTTTGACCATGAAATCCCAAGGGAATATACAGTTCATCCTGAGACAAGTAGGCTTCTGAACCGGCAGGGAATTCTTCTCATCGTCTAAAAACGCAAACACCGTTTAAGGAGCAATTGTTACAAGTTACGCCACGTAAAGGCACTCTCAGGGGCATGTCTGTTTCTTAAGGAGGAGAAAACAGGGTGCGTTCACGCTCACCTCTGGACTTTCAAGCCCAAGAGCACCAAGTCACGCTCGGCCCCATTTTCCAGCGCTTCTGGTTAAAGATTCCATTTTGGTTTTAATGGAAAGATCAGCGACATCTACCACCCAAGCCAGCTCCTGTCTCCTCTCCTCCATCCACCCAGAGAACAAACCAGGGGAAGACCCGCGTGCCAGGAAGTCATCGACATTCACAGGTATTTCTAATTTACCCACAGAAAACGCCCCCATTAAAAAACAGCCTAGCTAGTAATCTATTTAAAACCGCCGCTGACATGATAAATGAAACAGAATAAATGTATACAGCGCCCGAGCCTCCTCGGCAGCATGGGGGGACCTGGCGCTTCTGCTGACAGTGACTTTCCCGTCAGTGGCCTGTCTCTCTTGGAGGCAGCTGTCAATCACGGGCCAGCCGGCGCTCCCGGGGGAGCACATTGTGCCCGCAGACAGTTGTGGAATAACTGCTCCTAGCGTCAGAGCAGCAGATGGAGTGTATCTGTCAATCATTGTCACTAATTATTAACTTCTGTCACTCAGAGCAAGGCAACATCTCGGTGCCTGATCCGCTGTGATTTGATCTGCCACGCCACCTCGGAGACAGACAGAGCAGCCCTTCATTCCGGTCACACTCCCAGCACTTGGCTGGGTCACCGCAGTGACTCGGTGCTCTCGCCCCCTGACCGGCTGGCCCGCGTGGGTCTGCGCACTTCTGTAGGCGCAGCCACGGTGGGTGAGGGGCGTCCTCCGGGGGCCTGGGCCCCGGGCGCTCCGGCTAATTAATTATGGAGGGAGGATGGTTTTATCTTGGCCGCTGGCAGAACCAGGGCCAAAGTGTGAGGGGAGACAGATTCCCAGGGTTTCCTTCTCTTCACGCCTCCTTGGGATGGGCGATTAGCAGCCAAGCTCACACTGATTATACTCCTATGATCTTTTCCCAGCCCTCTGATTTGGGAGCTGGAGGTGTCGGCCTGAATAATTAAGGCATCTGTAGCTTTGCAAACAGGAGCTGCAACCTGAGGGGGTTATTTGCTACCCTCTCCGAGACTCTCTTGACAAGACTGGGAAGGAAGTTTCTCGATCTTCAAGGCCAACCTTTCCCAGTGGGGATATGACTTGTCCAAAATCACACAGCCCCTTGCACTGGCGCCTCAAGGAGACCTCTCCCCAGTCACACACAGAGAGCTCGGGAGCCCCTGGGTGCTGTGCCAGCCGCCCTCCACCAGGCTGTTTGGGAAGATGGACAATGCCCCCTGAACAGGCTGAATTAGCATAAAGTCGCCCACTCAGGCTCTGGAGTCAGATTGCCAGGTGACCTTGGATAAGTCACGTTACCTCTCTGAGCCCCGATTTCCTCATCTGCAAAACAAGGATAATTCTAGAACCTTACTCAAAGGCATGCTAAGCGTTAAATGAGAATATTCCGGGTTAAAGTACCCAGCACAAAGCTTACCTGGTACATCTGAAGCTCTCAATCAAAAACAGCAATGACTGTCCACACCAGAGCAGTGCAGGGGCTGGTCTAATCTCAAAAAGGAAAAACTGAATTTTAAGAACCATTGGGAAACGCTCATCAATTACTATTTTTTTAAGTGCGAGTGACTGGATTGACGTTAGCCAAGCTTTAAGTCTAACAAACCTGGTTATAGTTCCCATAACTAGGTCCTTAGAGGACTGCTCCAGTGGAGTGACAAGGGTTGATGGTAAGCATATCAATCGTTTATGTGCGAACAGCAATGCATACTTGGCTGAGTCTCTCCAAAATCAATTGTCCTCTTAGGTAATTAGGCACTCTCCCTCACTCAGTTGCCATCCCTATTTGCTTTTGCAAACGCTTTCTTAATGGAAGATGCTCTGGGAAGTTCTAGTCCAATCCTGATTAGAAACCAAAACAAATTCCAAATTCTAAATTCACAAGGTCGGACTGCATTTGCAAAAGCACCCTACTGCTTCCAGCACCTGCCAGGGACACCATAGGTCTCCCAAGATGAAAAGCTGGGACTTTTCCCTACCTCCAAGGGTCCCGCCAGATCCACCGTCCCGTTACAATGATGTGTTAACAAATTATCTCAGAACTAAGTAGTATAAGACATTCATTTATTATGCTTGGGTTCTGCGGGTCAGGAATTTGAACTGGGCACAGCAGGAATGACTTGTGGCTGCTCTGTGATCTCTGGGCCATTTGAGGATCCTCGGGCATCTCTCTCTCTCCAAGCAGCCTCTCCACGTGATCTTTCCAGCACATCACCTCCATGATAGATTGCTTACAAGGCATGCCCAGGGCTCCCAAGAGAATGGAAAGGAGAAGAATGGGAAGAAAGGGGAGGAGAGGCAGGGAGAAGTGAGGAGAGCAGGGTCAGCATAACTAACTTCACCTTGAGATTGAGCCTTATCCTCTGAACACATACAAGTCTGGGCCAACAGCCAAGTCCTGGGCTGCCACTCACAGGTGCAAGTGACAACAGAGGCCAAGCACCTCCATGGACGTTGCCAGATATTTTGATTTGGACCTCGAGGGCCAACCTCAGGAGACCGCGAGCTAATCGAGCAAGTGCGGGTGAAGGGAGACACCGCCACAAGATGGACAAGAGTAACGCGAGGAACAGGGACGCGTGCTGTTCCTCCTGCCAATGAGCCTCCTGACAGCCCCTGGGTCTGGCTTGGTGGCCGTGGATTATGCCGGAGCCTTGCCGTCTCGAGCTGGTTCAGCCGTCTTCCTTGCAAGATGTGGATCCCTGGACACTGAGGCTCCTGTGGCTCCGAGTGACCAGTAACCACTGTTGTGCGAATAGCCAGGTCCAGAGCACATCTGAGACCCTTGGACTTTCAGTTCATTTGCCCCCCAATGTGTGTGTGTGTGTGAGTGTGTGTGTGCGAGAGAGAGAGAGAGAGAGAGAGAGAGAGAGAGAGGTTCTGATGTGTTTGTATTTGGATTAAACCTGCAAGTAATGGAAGCTAAGTTGACAGCATAGTTACCTGTGGTTGCTCACTGTTGTTACTTGGTGCTGGGAACCTAGAGGACCAAGTGACCCCTAGGACCCCTGCCCCGATCAGGCACCACAATATTGTCCAGGGGGGAGCGACTTACAGGTGAGGCTATCCTCACAGCTGGAGAGCTGGTGACAGGCAGAGGGGAAAGAGAAGCCACCAAAGTCATGCAGTCTCACTTCCTCTACACTCTTAGTCAAGACCATCACAAAGGTCCACCCAGGTCCCAGCAGAGGGTTAGCCTAAGGTTGTAAAAGAGTGGGGTGTATATTGGTGCAGCCATCTTTGGAAATTAGCATCTGCCACACTTTCCATGAGTGTTCTCCTGAAGGCTGGAGACCAGACTGACACCATCTCCAGGGAAGGCTCAGGTGACCCCAGCCAGCTCTGGAAGAGGGCGGAATCCTAGGGCCTCAACTGAAGATCATGGATAGTCAGATGCTCTGAAATCCTGAACGGGAAGAGGTTTCAGGGTGCCACCTTGATGTCATGCTCCGCTGGAGCACACAGCCACCCATGCCTTTGCCTAGCATTTACCCTGCCAATTTCTCACAATGACTGACGCTCTCCAATCCCTAGAATATGTCATTCTCGTACCATCTTTGGGCCTTTGCATAGTCCATTCCCTCTGTTGAGAACCCTTAAGGCCAGCAGGGATCATATGAAGCACAGCATCGTATCCTGGTCACCCGGCTTGCTCACATGACAGGGTGGCACTTCCCCCAGCCTGTGGCTGCCAGCAGCCTTGTTCAAAGAGAACCCAGGTCCATCTGTTCTTATATGAGCTGTATATATGGACTCCTTCTTGCTCTCTGCCAATAAACAGCAGCGCTTGCTGGCTAAACAGCATCAAATTCTGTGGGCTTTCCAGTTTTATCTCTCGAGAAAATCACGTGCCACATGGCAACATTTTGGTCAATGATGAACCACATCTATGACAGTGGTCTTATAAGGTTATAGTGGGGGAGACATCAACCAAAGGACTTATATGCATGCATATAAGCCTAACTAATGGGCACAGACAACAGGGGGGTGAGGGCATGAGTGGGGGAGAGGGGGACAATGAGGGGATAAGGACACATATGTAATACCTTAATCAATGAAGGAATAAAAAAATAAAACTGAGAGCCATGGGGGAAAAATAAAAATAAATTTTAAAAAAGATTATAATGAAAGGAGCTGAAATTTTTGTATTGCCTTGTGACATCATAGCACAATGCATTACTCAAGTGTTTGTGATGATGCTGGTGTAAACAAACCTACTGTACTGCCAGTCATATAAAAGCACAGTGCCTATAATTACGTACATACAGTTCATAATATCTGAAAATGATAAAAAATGACTATGTTCCTGGTTTATGTACTTACTACACTGTACTTTTTACCCTTGTTTTAAAGTGTACTCTTTCTACTTATAAGAAAAATTTTTGCGTAAAACAAGGTGCCATGTTCCACCAACAGTGGTCTCACACTTCTTGTATTTACCATATCTCTTGATTGCATCCGTTTCTCTTGTGCTTGATTTAACCTTGTGTTGTTTTATAATTTGTGTACAGTGTTTATAAAGTCTACAGTAGTGTATGGTAGCATCCTAGGCCTTCTCACGCACTTGCCGCTCACTCACTGGCTCACCCAGAGTAACTTCTGGTCCTGTAAGCTCCAACCATGGTGTGAGCCATTTTCACCTTTTATACCATATTGTTACTGTATCTTTTCTATGTTTAAATATGTTTAGACACAGAAATTTCTACCATTGCATTACAGTTGCCTACAGCATTCAGTACAGCAACATGCTGCATAGGCTTGTAGCCAGGACAGTAGGTTATACCATGTAGCCTGGGTGTGTATTAGGTTGGACCATCTAGGTTTGTGTGCGTGCATTCTATGATGTTCACACAACGATGAAATCGCCTAACAGCACAATTCTCAGAACATATCCCTTCATTAAGCAATGGGTACCCTCCAGCTTGTGTAACCAGACCCAGAGCCTCCCGCAGACACTGCCCAGTAGAACTTTCTATGATGGGAGTGGAAATGTTCTACATGATCCAATTTAGTAGCCATTAGGCACACATGTGGTAAGTGCTCAGTAGCCATGTGTGGTTAGTGCGACTGAGGAACTACATTTTAATCCCATTTTATTTCATTAACTTGACTGTACATTTAAATAGCCACATGTGGCTAGTTACTATCTACTATAGCCTAGATTCCATTCTCAGGCCTCGGAGCAGGTCTAAATCCTAAGGTTGTCCAAGGCCCAAGGACAACCCTATGGAAGACAGGCTCACCCCTCTGCCTCCAGCCCGCAAGGTCCTAACTAGCTTGGAGTATCATTTAGAAAGGAAGAAATTGCAAAAGGTGAGTTCAGAACCCTTTTCTACTGATTGTGCCATTTAGTTGTCTTTTCCAAAAATTATGTCCGGATGGCTTCTCTAGCTAAATATTAGAAGGCTGGGGAGCTGGAATTTAGCATCAGAAAACCAACAGGCTTCTGCCTTGAGCATCCTCTCCATTATACCGGCACCTGCACAGAAAGCAAAAACCATCCCGGGCCAATTTTTTGTCTTTTAGTTCTGAGAGACCAGAATGCCAGAGCCACCCAGCAGGTGGTGAAAGGGTATGCAGAGTGTGTGACCAAAGGAATCTGAAAACACAGGCCATCAGCTTAATCTGGGGCTGACAGGGGCTTCAAGCAGAACTAATGGCGCAGTTATAGCCCTCATTAGCCGAGTGGGATCCTTACGCTTTTCCTTACTGTGATTGTGTCTTTTCTTTCCCATCTGCTATTGAGCGGAAGAAATTTTGTAACAATGTTAAATTATTTGCCATTTCCAAGAGGGGGGAAAAATCAATTAAAAGGAGTCCAGGGAGAAGGTAAAAATGAATTTCTTCATCACTTGCACTGATCATTTAAGATAAGATTTTCCCCTGCGGGGATATTGCGAAAAAATAACAGTACTTCTAAGGCATTTGATCAAGAAAGTTCTCTCTACATGGTGATTAATGTTGCCATCTCCCACCCTTTCCTTTACTTTTTTTTAAAACATTTTCTTGATTTTTTACAGAGAGGAAGAGAGAGGAATAGAGAGTTAGAAACATTGATCAGCTGCCTCCTGCACACTCCCCACTGGGGATGTGCCTGCAACCAAGACACATGCCCCTGACCAGAATCGAACCTGGGACCCTTGAGTCTGCAGGCTGATGCTCCATCCACTGAGCCAAACTGGTCAGGGCCCACCCTTTCCTTTAAAGGGGGTTGGGCCCTGACCGGTTTGGCTCAGCGGATAGAGCGTCGGCCTGTGGACTGAAAGGTCCCAGGTTCAATTCCGGTCAAGGGCATGTACCTTGCTTGAGGGCACATCCCCAGTGGGGAGTGTGCAGCTGATCGATGTTTCTCTCTCATCGATGTTTCTAACTCTCTATCTCTCTTCCTTCCTCTCTAAAAAAAGTCAATAAAATATATTTTTTAAAAAAATAAAGGGGGGTTGGGCCCTGACTGGTTTGGCTCAGTGAGTAGAGCATCGGCCTGCGGACTGAAAGGTCCCAGGTTCGATTCCGGTCAAGGGCATGTACCTTCGTTGCGGGCACATCCCCAGTAGGTGGTGTGCAAGAGGCAGCTGGTTGATGTTACTCTCTCGTCAATGTTTCTAACTCTCTATCCCTCTCCTTTCCTCTCTGTAAAAAAATCAATAAAATATATATTTTTTAAAAATGGAGAATGAACCCCCAGACACCAAGCCGCCTTGCCCGCCTCAGTACTTAGCCACAGACTTGCCGAGCGGCCTGCAAGCCTCCTACGAGCTCTCATAACCTCTGACAACTCGAATCACTAACCGTATTTCCGTCGGAGAAACTTTTATAAAATATTACAATCAATTCGATTGCATTAACACATTTGAACCTCCAAGTTCAACACTGAAAGACACAATACTTCTCTATTACATCAAGTGTCTGGTCAGATCTATATCACAGGAAATGGGAAGCGGAGGCACTGGGGGAGCCTGTTTATCCCAACTTAGCAAAAGGAATTACCTGACAGTTGGAAATGAAAAACTACTAATAAACATTACGGTTTATTGAAAAGTTTAAACAATGAGATTAAGGAAACTTCTGCAATATTAAGAAATGTACATTATCCTACTTTACCTTGCTTGGGGAATTCCTCCAGGATTTATTATTCTGTTACACCACCACACAGCCTGCGTTATGCTAAGGGACTCTGCCTTCCTGCCTGCATTCCGCATGAATCTAAAATTAAGAGGCAATCTTTCTTCAGCACATTGTACTTCCCTAAATTAGGTTTGGCTTCCAGAACAGAATTTGGAAGTTGGTAATTTTTTTTTCTCCAGGTGCCATTGGCCCCTAATAATAAATGCTCTGGAGGAAAGAGTTCCCTGCTCCCTAATGCGTTTCCGTTAGCACGGACACATATGCACGCGAGGCTGGTGAGGATGCTGAGATGGGAAGCTGACCTCTGGGCCAAGTTCAGGGTGCAAAGATCAGCTCCTTGACCAGTATCCACTGGAAATCCATTCACACTGAGCATCTGGTGAGTGTCAATAGATTTTATGAAGATTTGGAAGCGACATAGGGAGTAGGGAGACGGGGAAGGGAGGGGCCCCATTAGATACTAAAAAGCATGCCACCACCCCGTCCCTCAGTCTCAGCTACTGAGGAGCCCACAGCTGATAAGCAGCAGTGGGCATCCCCCACCCCAGGGACACTTCCTCTACCAGGAACCCATGTGAGGACAGAACACGGGTCATCACTCTCTTAGCCTCCTGGGAGGACCAACTGCAGGGTTTGGGGCCAAGTCTCCCTTACACACAGCCTTTGGCTAGAATAGGAAGGTTTCTGCCCTCCACATTGCCAATTGGCACCTGCAGAAGGACAGTCTCTTAGTCTCTTAGCCTGATGGTGTTTGTGCCAGCCCAGTCTAAACAACACGGTGGAGAGTCCAAGTGAAAGACCGGACAAGGAGATGTGCATTATTGTCCCGAATGCACCTGACTCCTTGGGTAGCCTGTAGAAATCTTTGTGTTTCCGCACCTTCATTTACCTCCATGCAGAATGGGCATCATTCTACGTCTGTATTGATACCGGTTAGATCTTTACTGGTGCTAGCATTTGGTAATCTGAAACTCCAAACCAAAACTATTTTTGTTTCAGAATCATTTCTTTCACCAACCTGCTGGGCGGCTGTTTAACTTTTACCCACCCCCCTTCCTCACCTCCACCCCGGCCCTTTACAATCTAATTAGCTAACGACCCATGAGTGTCTTAACCACCCCCCTCAGTCGGAGGCGTAGGGCAGACGTGGCTCCCCAGGTTAGCTCATTTAGGACTTGCTTTCATCTACTATGTTCATGTATGTTGGAAATGTCCCCAAATGCATTTTAATCTCCATCTGCCATTATAGGGAAATTTTCCCAAATTTTTTTTATTATTACATCTTGTAGTTCTAGAATATAATATTTAACCATCAAACCTCAAGACAGGCTTGTACGTTAAGCTCCAAATCTTTCCTCTCTTGGAAATTTCTGCCTCATAAATTGTTAGCTGAACACTTTGAAATGTGATGGTTTGGGCCGGTATTCAACTGCATTCTTTTTGTTCCTGGCACAAGAGAAAGAGTACTCAAACCTGGTTCCCGTCGGGCCCACCGGAGGTCACCAGGCAACTGCATTTCTAGTTCCAGGAAGGTCATCTTGCTAAACTGGACGTCCCAAGGATGCCCACATAACTAATGCACAGAATTGGGGGGAGGAACCAATGAGGCCAAATATAGCAGAAATCACCCGAATGCACAGCGGGACCCAGTCATAGTGGCACCTGCGCCTGATCCTGTGCACACAGCCTCCAGACACTCTGAACCCTCTAATGCGAAACCTTTACACCCAAGCACACCTTACATTTTGTGGAAAGATGGTTTTAATTGTTTTGCAAATACAGAAAATGCACCTGACTCTAGAGCAGTTCATTTTCAACCTCCACACTAGCGAATGAATTTTTTAAAAAGGAAAGCTAAACCTAAGATAATTAACTGAAAATATGCTAGAAAATGTAAGAGTGTCAGTAAAATGAATGATTGCAGATGTAATATCCTTATAAAAATTGATTGCTTTCCTGTATCAAAAGCCATTAGGAATTAGACAGGAAGGAAAGAAAATCCCATTTACAACAGCAACAAAAAAGAAATAAGCCTACTGAGCACTATGCAACATCTATAAGAGTAAAACTCTAAATCTCTCCTGGGGGCAGTGGGAGACTCTCTCCTGAGGGTGTATCAGTCAGTTTAAGCTAAATGATGCTGCAGAGACAAGTGGCCCCAAAATCTCAATGGCTTACCACAATACCAGCTTACATTTCTCACCTGAAGTCAGTTCTGTATCTGGGCAGATGTTGAAGACAGCTGTCCCCCATGTGTGGCTCAGCAACGGGTTTGCTTTGATCCTGTGTCGCCTCATACTTCCATAAGCACCAAAGCAAGGGAAGAGAAAGTAGAGACTCATACTTGAGTCTGTCATTACCTCTGCCCCCAAGAGTCACATGCCACTTTTGCTCCTATTTTACTAGCCAGAACGAGTTATGTAGCCCGACCATCTGCAAGAAGCAGCAAAATTCAGGGGAACAAATGAAATACTTGGTGAGCATGAACTGCTTCTGCCCAGAGTAAATGAAAGTTAGATTGTGATCTTGATTAAAAAGACTCACTAAAGATATCAATTCTCCCTAAAGTCTGCTATAAATGTAATATAATCCAAATTTAAGTACCAGTAGGATATTTCTTGGAACATAACAAGTAAATCTTAAGTCTATATGTAAAAATAAACATGTAAGTCTAGCCAGAAAAATTCTGGGGGGGGGGGGAATAGAGTGGGGACTAGCCCTATTAACATATTAAAACATATTACAAAGCATCAGTAATTAAAACAATTTGGTACTGAAACATGAATACACAATCAATGGAAAGAAAAGATTATCTAGAAATAGACACATATATCAGAATTTGATATAAAATAAAGATGACATTTCAAAATAGTGAGGAAATTTTTGATTATTTAATAAATAGTGTTGGGACAACTGTCTGGCCATTTGGGGGAGAAAAACTAAATCCTTACCTCACTTCTTACACTAAGACATATTCTGGATAGATAAAAGATTTAAATATTATAAAGTTATAAAAAATACAAAAGAAAACATGAAAAAATATTTTTGAAATTTTGAAAAAGTATTTAAGATTGAAGTAAGGTACATATTCCATTAATTATTTTAAATGAACAAATTTAATTACAAATTTAATTACACAATAATTTGAAAATTTCTGTCATAGAAAACAAAAACAAAATTTTTTAAATGGCAAACTGGGAAAAGGCTAATTTCCATGTTATGTAAGAACTTTCAAAAATCAGTAAGACGGAGAAACCAAGATGGTGGCATAGGTAAACACCTGCAATTGCTGCCTCGCACAACCACTTCAAAACTACAACTAAAAGACAAAATGGACATCACCCAGAACCACAGGAAGACTGGATGAGTGGAAATTCTACAACTAGAAGGAAAGAGAAAAGCACACTGAGACTCAGAGGAGGTGCAGAAGTAAAGTGCAGAGGTAGGGAGGTGTGGAAAGGGCTGGCAACTGAGGACACGGTTGTCTTTTTCAATCCAGAGGGAGGCACAAGTTCCCAACTGCTCTGAACTCCGGTTCCAGGCGAGTCTCTGGGGATCCAGACTCAAACAGAAAGAACCTGGACTATCTGGCATCGGACGGAACTCGAGGGCAGCTTTCTCTCGGAGGTGCTTGCAGCAATTACCGCAGGACACTGAGACACAGGGCCTCTTAGGGCAGGCTGAGGACCAGCCATAGCTGTTTGCTCTACCCTGTTGATTCCCTGAGACCCCGCCCCACCCAAGCTGTGTGCAGAGGCTTTTGCATATAAAAGGCCTGGCCCATTGCAATCTAAAATTACCTAACAAACTGCAGCTGGGTCAGAGAGACCCAGAATATCCAAAAGAAGGCCAAGCCCCACAGCAGCTTGCATTGCTTCACAGCTGGGCCTCATCTGGGCACCTCCAAACCCCAAACAAAGAAGAGGAATCTGCAGATCTCTCTGTAGCTCCTGCTGGGTAGCCTTAGGCAGAAGCTAAATTAGCACCTCCTTAGAGATCCAAGAGCCAGTGTGTCCAGTGGTCAGATTACAACCCCTCAGATCCATAAGGAACACACTCAGGGGGCAGACTCAGTGAGCACCAAAGCCCCACTGAAGCAAGTCTTGCCCCATAAGGGTGTCTCCAGCACAGAAGTTCTCCCACCATAGACACAGCTGATTCTCACAGCCAATTGGCCTGGAGGTCAATTCCTCTCACAGATACCAACAATAATCAAGGTTTAACTACAACAAGACTGTGCACACAACACACAAAGGTGTGCACCAAGAGCACCCACCTCAGGTAATTGGGGAGGCTGAGCCACTGGGCCCTATAGAACACCTAGCACAGAAAGCCACTCTATTAACACATGGAAGCAGCCAAAATGCAGAGACAAAGAAACAGGTCACAAATGAGAGAAATGGAGGAAAGCAAACTACTGGATATAGAGTTCAAAACCACAGTTATAAGGTTCTTCAAGAATTTTCTAGAAACCACTGATAAATTTAGTAAGACCCTCAAGGATATGAAAAAGGACCAAGTAGAAATTAAGAATACACTGACTGAAATAAAGAATAATATACAGAGATTCAACACCAGACTAGAGGATCATAAGAATCAAGTCAAAGATTTGAAATAAGAAGAAGCAAAAAACATCCAACCAGAAAAGAAAAAAGAATCCAAAAATATAAAGATAATGTAAGGAGCCTCTGGGACAACTTCAAGCATGCCAACATCCAAATTATGGGGGTGCCAGAAGAAGAGAGAGAGCAAGATATTGAAAACATATTTGAAGAAATAATGACAGAACACTTCCTCTACCTGGTGAAAGAAATAGACTTACAAGTCCAGGAAGCGCAGAGAATCCCACACAAAAAGAATCCAAAGAGGACCACACCAAGACACATCATAATTAAAACGACAAGAGCAAAAGACAAAGAGAGAATCTTAAAAGCAGCAAGAAAAAAAAAACAGTTAGTTACCTACAAGGGAGTGCCATACAATTGTCAGCTGATTTCTCAACAGAAACTATGCAGGCCAGAAGGGAGTGGCAAGTAATATTCAAAGTGATGAATAACAAGAACCTACAACCAAGATTACTTTACCCAGCAAAGCTATCATTCAGAATTGAAGGTCAGACAAAGAGCTTCACAGACAAGAAAAAGCTAAAGGAGTTCATCACCACCAAACCAGGATTATATGTAATACTGAAGGGTATTCTTGAAGAAGAAGAAGAAAAAGATAAAGATAAAAATTATGAACAACAAATACATATCTATCAACAAGTGAATCTAAAAATCAAGTGAATAAAAAATCTGATGAACAGAATAAACTGGTGAATAGAATAGAATCAGAGACATAGAAAGGGAGTGGACTGACAATTCTCAGGGGGAAAGGAGTGTTGGGGGTGTGGGGAGAGACTGGATAAAAATCGTACACCTATGGATGAAGACAGTGAGGGGGCAGGTAAGGGCAGAGGGTGGGGTGGAACCGGGAGGAGGGGAGCTATGGGGGGGAGAGGAGGAGAGAGGAACAATGGTAATAATCTGAACAATAAAGATTTAATTAAAAAAAGAAAGAAAGAAATATAAAAAAATAATAAAATTTTAAAAATCAGTAAGAGCCCTTGCTTGTTTGGCTCAGTGAATAGAGTGTTGGCCTGTGGCCTGAAAGGTCCCAGATTTGATTCTGGTCAAGGGCACATGCCCGGGTTCTGGGCTCAATCCCCAGTGGGGTGCATGCAAGAGGCAGCCAATCAAGGATTCTCTCTCATCATTAATGTTTCTGTCTCTTGCTCCCTCTCCCTTCCTTTCTGAAATCAATTAAAAATACATACACATTTTCTTAAATCAATAAGAAATAGTCAAACAATCCAATAGGAAAATAGTGACAGACAAGGAAAGGAATACAGATGATTTTTAAACATTTGAAAAGATGTTCAGCCTCAGTCATTAATGTAAATGTTTAAAACAAGCCACTCCAAGATGTACCTCAGTGGTATTCAGATTATTTTAAACTAAAAGCAACAGAGATCCTGAGGACTCAAGAGAAACTTCTGCCTCCCCCTGAGCTGTCCGGAGGAGTTTGAATCAGGGGCCTTGCCCATATTAAGAGGTTATCAGAGAAAACCTATCGATATGGCAGGGCAAACTACTGATCACTAAACGTGTGCTCTCCCTGCAACAACCTTCTGAAGTCCAAAGTACTCAGAAAGTCCGCTGTCGTTTTCCCTTTACGCCTCGCAACCTCTCGTGTACGCAGGGTTCCCATATGTATCTGTGTAATTAAATTTGGTCATTTTCTCCTGCTAATCTGTCTTGAGTCTATTTGATTATCAGACCACCCAAAAGCACCTTGAGAGTAGGGGAATGTTTCTTCCACTCCCATATCTTTAAAACAATGAATTATTCTTTTCATCTATCAGATTGGCAAAAATTTTTAAATGTGTAGATGAAGATATGGAGATATCAGCATACTCACGCACTGGCAACAGGAATATAAACAGGTGCAACTTCTTTGAAGGACAAATTAGCCATTAAGTTCCACATTTTCAACCCACGTGCCCTTGGATCCAGAAATTTCATTTCTAAGAATTTTTCCTATTCACACACTTGCTCAAAAAGTATGTACAAGAATTTCGCTGCAGCTTTCTCATGTGATCACACAAAAAAAGAAAAGGGAAAAAAAAACCTGAAAAACCTAACCATTCATCAATAGGATAGCGAAATACGTAAGTATCATGAGTGCTGTATAAAGAGAACTTGGAAAGATACACTAATGAACGCTGATGCCAAAGGAGGCAGAGGAACACTCACGGGGGAGAAAGGGATTAGAGGCAGACTTCTCAATATATTCTCGTTTCTACTATTTTGATTTTTGAATCTTTTAGATGTATTACCTATTCCAAAAACAAAATTGAATTTTAAAAAACAAGAATGAGATCGGTCTGTATATGCCAACAGAAAAGTATCTCAAAATATAATGTTAGCCCAGCTGCTGTGGCTCAGTGGTTGGACGTCATACCATGGGCCAAGCCGTCTGGTTCGATTCCTGGTCAGGGCACATGCCCACGTTTCGGACTCCATCATGCAGAAGGCAGCTGATCTATGTTGATGCATCGATGTTTCTATCTCTCTATCCCTCTCCCTTTCTCTCTAAAAACATATTAAATACATATATATGTATTATAATGTTAATTGAGCAAAGCAAGGTGCAGAGGCCGTCTAGTATATTTATATGGAAAAGTATCTGCATTGAAAATGTCTAGAAAGATACATAAGAAATAACAAGGTTTTCCTCTCAAGAGGAAACTGCAATCTGGAGTGGAAGAATCACTTTTCATCTCATACCCTCTACTACTTGTTTTTTACCAAGAAAATACAATACAATTGCAATTTTTTAATCCCTAGATCAAAATCATTGTGCTAGAATCATCAGGATGAAATCAGGAGAATCTCATAGAAACACAGTTGCAGAGCTCGCTTGTGGGCTAAAGTGCTAACAGAGTAGGGAAAAGCCCCAGCCAGCACTCAGCGACCTGAAGGACACATGTGGCTGAGCACTGAGCTTTGGAAGAAGAGCAAGACTTCCCAATCAAGTCCACCTGGGTTTGCATCTTGCCTTTGCCACGTACTAGCTGTGTGACCTCAGGCGAGTTCCTTCCCCTCTCTGCACCTGTTTCTTTCTTTTTCTTTTTCTTTTTTTTTCTTTTTTTTTTGTTCCCAGACTTTTGACATTTTTAATCAAAATACTGGGATGATCATTTAAGAGCAGCGGTTGTCAACCTGTGGGTCACGACCCCTTTGGCGGTCCAACGACCCTTTCACAGGGGTCGCCTTAGACCATCCTGCATATCAGATGTTTACATTACAATTCATAACAGCAGCAACATTACAGTTATGAAGTAGCAACAAAAATTATTTTATGGTTGGGTCACAGCATGAGGAACTGTATTTAAAGGACCAGAAGGTTGAGAACCACTGATTTAAGAGGATAACAAGAATTTTAAACTTATGTATGTGAATCAATCAAGACCATATTTCAATGATCACAGCTAATTAGAAAACAATAGCTCCATATTAATTAGATATTTTTTAAATATAAAAATTAATTTGTAATGTACTAGAAACAATGGTGTAATCTTAGGTATTAAAGTTATTAAGCAAGAAAAATCTTGCATTACAAAGTTGTTACCCTTCAAAAACTAATGGTTGAAAAAAAAACAGAGAAACCAAAGCCAAAAACTCATGCTTAACTTTGAAAAGTAGAAGACCTAAAAAAAGAGCAGATATTCAGGTAAGAAATCAACTAGTTTCTCTCTGCATCTGTTGTCATGTCTTAGAGACCTACGCCCTCCTTGCCACACGGAGAGGCTGAGGTGAGGTGATAAAGCAAATCCTCTAAGACGAACAGTGCAGGGTGACTCGCTGTGTGAGTGGCATTATCGGTTACCCAGCACTTCTGCTTTTGTCCCCTAGTTTGGGCATGCTGTTTTCATCACTGTACATTACTGACGTTAGGATGGGTGAAGCGATACAAGCAGCAGGAGAGGATTTATTGTTTCTTCATTTCTTAAAAGGGGATTTCTTGCATTGCCTCTGTTCTAACGATGAAATGACACCATACAGGTAAGGTGCTTAGTTAAAGGCATGTGGCACTCGTTTAATTAGTAGCAGCGGGAAAATGGTTAAATTAATTATCATGCCCTGGTATTCTGGAATATTACACGGCTTTTGGAAAGAATTAGGTAGGCAAAGGCCTGATGATGGGTGGCAAGATCTCCAGGCACATTCTTATGTAAAAAAAAAAAAGCAAGGGAGGGACCAGAATGTGTAACAGGGGTGAGGAGGGGCAGGGGACTGTTGTTTCGATTTTGATATTTTTTAACCAAATCGGTATGCGTATTACAGGTCTGGAAGGCTACATGCCAGTCTGTTTGGGGTGGTTATCTCTGGAGAGAAGGTTGGAGGAGGAAGGATGGGAGGGACTTTCGGGTCTTACTGCATGCATCGCTGTATTGTGTGAGCTTTGCACAACCAGCGTTGATTGTGTTTTTGATATTTAAAAGACATAAATACTTTTTTAAATTAAACAATTAGTGGGAATTAGGGACCAGGTGCAGGTCTGCAGCGGCCTGGCCCTGGGAGCCAGGCGCCACTCCCAGGTCAGGGCGTAGAGCATGGAGCGCGCAGCCCCGCAGCCCCGCAGCCCCGCAGCCCCGCAGCCCCGCAGCCCCGGGAGCCCGCTGGGTCCGCCGCCCGCCCGCCCGCAGCGCCGCCATCAGCCGCGCCGCGTGGGGCCCGCGCCCCGCTGCTCCCTCCGCCCACCCGCCCGCCCCGGCGGCAATAACGAGGCGCAGCTGTGACCGCGCCGGGCGAAGCCGCGCCTGCCGCCGCCCGATTAGCATTGGGAGGCCTTCCCCTCGGCTCTTTGTGCTCGTTTTCCAGCGCGAAGGCTCGGCACAGCCGGGCCGCGTGCTTAGCAGCGGGGCCACCGAAGCAGAACTCAGCTTCTGGGGGACCCCTGCCTCCCGCTCCGACCAGACAGACCTCCTTAGGGTCGGCCGGCCGGCCAGGGAACCGGGCAGGGCCAGGCGTCGCCCCAGAATCAGCCCTGAGTGGGGTCTGCTCCTGCGGGCAGTCCCTGCAACTCTGTCCCGGACGCACAGGCTCCGGAGTCGGATTGCTGAGTCCTGGCTCTGCCACGGAGTAACCTGGAGCCCCGGCCTACAGCCTCGTCTACGTGTGCCTCAGTTTCCCCAACCTTAGAAACGAAGCCGAGTACCCATCTCATAGGAGTAAATGCTTCTAAAGCGCTTATCTTTAGTGCTTGACACATTATCTAATTTATTCTTTAACAATTCTGAGAGGTAGGTATTAATACTGTCAAAGTAAGTGGGGCGCAGAAGGGTGAGGTGGCAGAGGTCTTGACAGCTAGGAAGCGCCTGCACTGCCAGGGGAAGCAGAAGAGCAGAAGGATCTGTCTCCAAGGCAGCCTGCAGCCTGCACTTTGGATGCAACTAAGAAAGCTTTCTAACCCAGGAAGGATCTCAGGAAGAAATGAACTCAAACAGGAGGCAGGAGAAGGAGCCTGTGCTTGGGGTGGCACCTTTTAGGAGGGAGCTAAGAAGCCCTGATGCTCAGGTGTATGTGTGCATGCACCCGCTGCCCAGCCTCCGTCAACGGGAGTGGCTGCCTCTTTCCAACATTCACGCGCCTAGTATGGGCTGAGCAACTGCCATTACCTGGTGTGAAAACAGGCGGGCAAACCTACCACAGACCTACAGTAACCAGAACTGCAGTATGGCACTGGCACAGAGATAGACACATAGATCAGTGGAATAGAACTGAGATACCAGTGATAAACCTTTACATTTACAGTCCATTGATTTTTGACAAAGGTGTCAAGATAATTTAACAGGGAAAGTCGGTCCTTTCAACAGACGGCGCTGGTGTTGTTGGTGGGAGCTGTCTAGGTCCCCACCAGTTGCCAGTGGCAGTGGGCGTCTTGCAATGTCATGAGAAGAGGAATTTTCTGAGTTTGGCATGGGAGAGTGAGTGGCATTTATTTGCCACAGGAATTAAACCCCTGGGTTTCCAGGTTCCCCTCTCCCCCTGTCCGGCCGTGGAAAAACCTTCAGCTGTGTCTTTAGCAGAGCTAGGACTAAAGTTGTTGTCTATCGCTTCCTTTCCACATTTGCACAGTCCAATTCAGCGTCAGGCCAGCTTCATTTGTGTTCCCAGCTATAGTCAATTGCGTGTGGGATCTGCATGGCTTTTAGGAACACGGGCAAGTGCAATGAAGCGGGAACAAAAACAGAGGAACCAGAGAGTGACAAGAGTGAGAGAATTCCTTTGTCTGGGGATTTTAACCTGCTGAGGTTTCGCTCACCATGGTCCCCCCCCCCCCCTTCCCTGTCCCCGTCCCCCGCTAGCCAACTATCTTTGTTTCCAGGTTACACTGACAGGGACCTTCCCTATCCTCACGTCTACTTCCCTGTGCATGCACCCCTCTTTCCTTTGTTGGACCCCTTCCTGCAGGGGTTTGCAGGGAATGGATCAGTGATTCCGTGGGGAGTATGACATTGCAGCTTCCTGGTGCAGCTGCCCAGGTGGACATGCTCCTGTCTGGCCTTCCTTTTGCCTTCTTCCTGTTATTAATGTCTAGTTAATTATAACAGTGTCACTGGTACAACTAGATAGCTACATCATCATATACAAAAATTAACTTGAAAATGGATCATAGTCCTAAATATAAGAGCTAAAACTGTAGAACTCTCAGAAGAAAACGTAGGAGTAAATGTTTGTGATCTTGAATTAGGCAATCGTTTCTTAGATATGATATCAAAGGTTCTCGCACATGCACATACACACACACACACACACACGTGCGCACTGCACACACACACATAAAGATGAGTTGAAATTTAAAACTTTGGGGCTAAAAAAATGTGAAAAGATAGTCCTCAAAATAGGAGAAAATATTTGCAAATCCTATATCTGCTAAGGGACTTGTATCTAGATTATGTAAAGAACTCTTACAACTCAGTAATAAAAAGCCAAATACCTGAATTACAAAAATGGGGAAAGATGCCCAGTCAGCGTAGCCCAGTGGCTGAGCATCAACCTCTGAACCAGGAGGTCACAGTTCGATTCCTGGTCAGGGCACATGCCCGGGTTGTGGGCTCGATCCCCAGGGTGGGGTGTACAGGAGGCAGCCGATCAATGATTCTCTCTCATCATGGATGTTTTTACCTCTCTCTTCTTCCCCCATCCTCTCTGAAATCAAGAAAAAAATATTAAAAATAAATAAATAAAAATGGGGAAAGAATTTGAATAGGCATTTCTCTAAAAGAAATATGCAAATAGCCAATAACACAGGAAAAAATGTTCAACATCCTGAGCCATTAGGAAAACGAAAGTCAAAACCACAATGACATATCATTTCACAGCCACTAGGATCCTACCCTGCTGGTGGGGATGCAAAATGGTATAGCCGTTGGAAAACAGTGAAATATAGAGTTATTATATGACCCTGCAATTCTACTCCTAGATATGTACCCAAGAGAATTAAAAGCATATGTCTACTCGAAATCTTGTATATGAATATTTATAATGGCATATTCATAATAGCCAAAATGTAGAAAAACCCAAGTGTCCATCAACTGATGAATGAATTCATACTCTATGGGATCTCCATGCAATGGAACACTATTCAGCCATAAAAAGGAATGAAATACTGATCCATGTTATAATATGGAAGAACTTGAAAACATTATGTTAAGTGAAAGGAGCCAGTCCTAAAAGGCCACATATTGTATGATCCCATTTATAGGAAAGGTTCGGAACTGGCGAATTTATAAAGACAGAAAGTAGATTAGTAGTGACCAAGGGGGGTTGGGGGGAGGGTGCTCAGGTGAAGACCAGAACAGATAACAGGGAGTAACTGCTAACAGGTACAAAGTTTCTTTCTGGGGTGATGGAATGTTCTGGAATTAGATAGTGGTGCTATAGTAGGCAGGTAGACAGACATAAGCAGAGCAGGAAATATAGGCCAGGTTACCGGAGCAGAAAGCCCCGGGCACCCCTAATGCCTTGGCAGGGCCAGACCGGATGATTTCACAGCCACACGTTCCCCACCCCTGCCTTAAAGGGACCTTCTCCCATTCCAGGTTCATGAAGGCTCTGTCCACTCAAAGACACCCAGTATCATTTATTCAAGGAGCTCTGGCTTCTGCCAATCAAGAGCCCTCTCTTCAATCAACTGCTTTGCTCCATGCAAGAAACCCTGAGGCCAAGGAATTGGAAGGGCGAGGCTGCTGGCTTGGAGCATAGGGATTGGGGAATAGAGAGGGGTGGGGGGAAGCAAAATGCATTCAAATTTCAAAAACAGATCCTGCCACCAGCAGACACCAAAAAGCTTTCACGGACTGTGAAGGGCCCTGCCGTGAATAGGAGTGACACCATGGCAGGCCAGCCTGCGCAGTGCTCCAGTTCCCCCCACGTGCGGGCATGGTCTGGGAAGGGCCGCCATAGTAAGCCATTGACAAATAATAATTTGTGGGATGGATGAGGGAACGGAAAGGTCTGCCTTTTTCATTCCTAAGCAGCAAGCTTCTCTGACTTCAGCAGGGCTGTCAAAATCCCAAAATCAGACGCTTGACACCTGACGTGGGAGCCGTTTGGTTCCTCTGTTGTTCCAGATCAAGCCGGATCTGCAGCCCAAATGCCAGTGCAGACTCCCCCGCCTGGGCTGCTTCTTAGGAAACAAAACACGCTGAGCCATCTTGGGAATACCGCAATAGCCCTAACACTGAACGAGCGCTTGCACACGCCAGTACCCTCCTGTCTTCGGCACCGTATTCCATTTAAACGGCGTGAGGGTCCTACTGCATCCTCTTTTCACACTGAGAAAACTATAGCACAAAGAGGAGGGCTCCAACCCACAGCTGGCTGAGCCTGTGTGTCCTACCCACACTTGCCCAGACGGTCTGTCCCCCATTGTTTGTTTTAAGCCTGCAAATGTGCCCACGATGGAAGGAGCAAACTCAGTAACTTTGCAGGGAGACAATTACTGGCTTCCAGCAGAGGTTAGGGGAAAGGGGCTGCCCTGTCCACTCAGCGCAGGCCCATAGCCAAACCCAGTAGGGGCTCCTGAGTCACAACAAGCCATGCTGTGTGTGTTCCTGCCTGACACCACCCTCCCATCTAGGACTGCCCTGTGGCTGCGAGGCTCAGAATACAAGGTCACAAGGCCCAAACCATGCCGCATCTCTGCTCAAACATCTTTGGTGGCTTCCCATCACCCCCACAACCAGATCCCTCTTCCCTTTCCAATCTGCTGGGGAATGAGGCCTGGCCTGTAGCCTGGAGACCTGAGTTTTGTTTTCCTCCTGGAACTTTGGCTTCCTAGTCTGTGACATGAGAGTCCTCATCTCTCAGCCCTTCCAGCTCAGATGGTTTGAGTTATTCCACGAGTAGCTCTGCAGTCGCATCTCCCAGGAAGTCCCTTCATATCCTACCCGAAGCCCTTGCCTTGTCCTGGACTCCTCATGCCTCCTCACCTCTGGGTCTTTGTTCATGACGCCCTTCCCTCCCATCTCTTTCCTCCCATCTCTGCCCACCCCACTCCTCCTCATCCTCCCAGCTCCAGCCCGAACACCACTTCCTCCAGGAAGTCTGCTCTGATTCCGAAAGGACGCAATCTCAGCCCCTCTGAACTTTCCCAGCACAATGTCTGTGGCTTTCTTGAGGGACATGGTTCCCTCACTAATTTTTGTGGAGTTTTATGCCCTTGCAAGAGGCACAGTATTATTTGGGTGAACAGCACAGGTTTTTTTAGTCAAACAGATCTAGGTTCCAATCCCAGTTCCCCTGACTGTGATAATCTTGGGCAAGTTCTGAACTTCCTTTTCCTCATGTACAAAATAGGAATAACATACAGTATCTCCCTCAGAGGGTCATAGCGAACATTAAATAGTAGGATGCATGTAAGAGCTCAAGAAACAGTGGGTATGCTATTGTCTTGCTTTCTTGTTATGCAACTCCTGAGAGCAGACAGCCTCTTCCTCATGTCCTACAGAAGCTCAGCACAGAGTCCTTTCTGAACCTGGTTAAACATTTTTAGAATAAGTAAGGCAATCAAAAGCAATCTCAGGCTGCACACCTAAGTTCACAGCCGTGTTACAACAGCCAGAATGTGGACATGAACCAAGCTTCCATCAACAGACAATGGATAAACACATTGGGGTACAGACATAAAATAGAATATTATTCAGCCTTGAAGAGGAAATTCTGCCATACAGATAGATGAAGCTTGAGGACATTATGCTAAGTAAAGTAAGCCAGTAACAAAACAAAACAACACAAAAACTATATCATTTCACTTCTATGAAGTGCCTAGAGTAGTCAAGTTCATAGAAACAGAAGGTGGGTTCCTGGGGCGGGGAGTTGTTCAATGGATACGGGGTTCAGTCTTGCCACGTGAAGGGCATCCTGAAGACAGGTGGCACACCTGTGTGAGTGTACTTAAACTACTGGACTGCACACTTAAAAATGGTTAAGACAGAAAAAAATGGTTTTACAATGGCAGATTTTATGCTATGTGCATTTTACTAAAAAATTAAATTAATAAAAACATTAAATTAATAACTTGTCTGGACCTTTTTAAAAGTAGTAGATTTTGGTTCCATCCCTCAAGGGTCTCCGTAGGAACAGAGCAGCTGAAAGATGTGCTTAGAGCTTAAAATGTTTGGGTATAAAAATATTCTTCATGTCTGTGAGCCACCCCACTATGCATACGCTCCAAACGAGCTCATTTTTCTTCTCCTTTCTGCTCTGAAGGGTGACACAGAAATCATCCGCACAGGAAGGATCTGAACGACCTGCTGATTACAGGATAATATTCATACAATGAGGTTAAAAGCACTGGCTGAAAAGTTCTTTCATAAAACCTGCTACATGAGAAGAGAAAATAATTTATGAGAACATGAACAATTAGCACTTTGTAAAAAAGAAATAATGCACTTAACTTGATCCCTATATTTAACATCAATTAAAGATTATCCTCATGAATGAAACTCGACCTGGAAATTAACAAGGGATTTAAATTGCATTATGCGAGTGGAAGAGAGAAGCTGGTGCGCCCGTTCAGGGCTTCCAATATTCAGCCAGGACGGCATCTGCACAGTGAGGCCTGGCCATTTCCTCACATCGCTCTGAGCTGCAAGATGCTGTTACAGCCTTAGAGAAGCATTTGTTTCAGCCCCAAAACCAAATGATAAAAACCCCTGGGGAGGTACAAGCACAAGGCTGGCACCCTTTTGTTGTTGTTGTTGTTAATCCTCACCTGAGGATATTTTTCCATTGATTTTTAGGGAGAGTGGAAGAGAGAGGGAAAGACAGAGAAAAGCATCCGTGTGAGAGAAATACATGGATTGGTTGCCTCCTGCCTCAGCCCCCGACTAGGGTCGAGGCTGGGGAAGAGCCTGCAACCAAGCCACATGCCCTTGACTGGAATCAAACCTGGGACCCTTCAGTCTGCAGACTGATGCTCTCTCCGCCGAGCCAAACAGGCTAGAGAAGCACCTTTCATTTTTAATAATAACTTCTGGGTCATTTTTTTTTTTTTAATGAGTAAAACCAACCAAGAGATTCCCTTTAAAAACGTGTCTTCACTGCTCCTAGACTTGAATCTGGATCATTTCCATAGATCTATTCAAGTGAACCTACAGGTCAAGGCTAGATCAATTATTTTCTGGGTCACCTGGTTTCAAGTCACAGAACATTTTATTCCCTAAAATGAGCAGCTAAATTGGGTCTTAGGAAATAAGTGTGGACTATATGCATGTGTGGGTTTTTTGAACAGTCACTGCACACTGGGTCTGTCTTTATACTAAGCAACACACACACACACATCTCATGAAGCCAGCATTGTTATCTCCACTTTATAAATGAGAAGACTGAGACCCAGGTGCCTGTTTCCAGAGCTCACTGGCAGTCGCCATCCTTTCCTGTAGAGGGCTGATACGATGGCAACAGCACAGAAGCCCTAACAGAGGACAAGCAAAGACAACCCCCACCCCACACCCACGCCCCAATGCCCCAGGGCTTGTGCCTAGAACTAGAGACTGAGCTCTCTCTCGGTTTGTCTCCTTGTGATACAAAGCCTCCTGCTGCTTCCCAGGGGGACATGTCAGGACCACAGCTCTGATGCTGATTGCTAAGAATTGCCCCACTGGGAGGAAGCAGAGAGCTTCTTGCCATCCTCCAGACCCCCTGGAAGAAAGGGTCTTATTCACAGCCCAGAAAGTGCCCCTTGAGAGACTGGCTTTGTTTTTTTCTATCACCGTCACTCTTGCTACATGCAAGTTTTGTGGTTATTGTCCCTGGTGCTGGATCTGGGGGAATTTACCTCTTTGCTGAGACAGAGAAAAAAACTCAGCTCTCGCAATCCTGGCTGAGTATGTGCGCCGAGCACAGGTTTCCCCATTGTTATCTTGGGAAAAGAGAAAGCAGATGTTAACCGCTACCCCTTGAGAATTCACCTTGCTATGCTGTAAAATTCTGCATTATTAACATTCCAAAATCCTTCCACTCTTATATGCGTCTTAGATGGGAATGAATTTTTGAGAATTCAAAAATGTGAAGAGGATGGAGGTGGCAGAAGTTTATTAAATTGGCCCAGGGCAGTTTTGAAATTTGAAAGTTTCTCACTCTCTGTGGCTCTGGGCCAACTCACAGCCAACTTGACTGAGCAGCCTGTGTGCAGGCTTCTCATTGGGTACCCCGCTCCATCCTCAGAAGGTGAAAGGCAAGTATGGGGTTGGGGAGGGGAGGGGGGGTAATGGAAGGTAGATTTGTCCCGCTCCAGCTGGACTCTGGGGCATGCTGGGAAGAGTGACAAAAGGAAGACATTCCAGATGATTGCACAATAAGTGCCTTAAATATTAGTTACATTAATGGATCATTTCTTAAGGCAAATAATTCTAAGGCAACTTCTCTTTTCCAGAAGCCAGCAATGCAGGTGGGAAGACTCCCTTTGATCCGGGTGTCCCGCTGGAAAGTGAGAAGTGGTATCTTTGTTTGGTTTCTTGCTCTGTTTTAAAAAGGGAGAGAGCAGCATACACATGTGCTTTGCATCAAGATAACCGCCAGTTTGTACACCAATAGAGCAGAGAGATGACCTAGGGGCTAAGTTCTGCCTCTGTCCTGTCCCAGCTGTGTTACCTTCAGCGAGTTAATTCACCTCTCTGAGCCTCACTTTTTCTCCAAATGGGAATAAAGAAAGCACCTATTGTCTACGTCTGCTCTGCAGATTACATCAGATAATGGAGATAAAGCACACAGTACCTGGCACATAATAGGTGCCCAAGAACCGTTACCTGCAGTACACCGTTTCCATCCTCGGTACTGCTGGTGAGGTGGTGTTCCCAGCACCCCAGATGTGGCAGCATCCACACCCTCTTCCCTGAACCCACCGCTGATTTGGTTTTGCATTAGAAACTAGACCCAAGGACCCCCTGAAATGAGGCAAACTATAAACTAAAGGCCCCTCCCGTAGAAGGAACTCCCCTCCCCAACCCTAACCCACACCCCAAGTTTGTGTTTCAGAATCCCCAGCTACCCAGGATTCACTAAGGACGTGTTGGGGTAGGGAGGGAGAGAAGCAAGTCCAAGTAGCATCGCATTCCTGTAACTACCTGATGAACTAAAGCCCGCATTTAATGCAACTTTTTCAATTACTGCCTTTTAACGAAGAGATGAGCCACCCCAACGCATGCGCCACCCAAAGAAAACGCAGGTGAGTCCTGGCACTTGCCGAGCCTCGGGCACCTGAGGAAGGAGGGCCCACTGGGTTTGCTGTAAAAGGTTGGACCAGGGGAGCCCGGAGGAGGAGATGGACGTTTGTGTGCAAGATCGCCGCAGATGAGGATGAAACCAACAAGGATGGTCTCCTTCACGCAAAATAACTGGCCCAGTTAACTGACCCTGAGCCCAGGTCCCCGGTCCCGGTCCCCAGCAGCTGGGGAGAGGAAAGCTGACGAATTGAAGGCGCGGCGCCGCGAGTGGGAGGCGGAGCGCCGCTCCCTGCAGAGGGAGCAGACAGCCATCCATCACTCCGGGGAAGGCGGGTGGGGACGTGAACCCGGGCACCTCCCCCGCCGCCCCGCCCAGCAGGCTCCGAGGAGCCGAGGCGGCGGCGGCAGCGCGAGGCACGGAACGCGCTGCAAACTGCTCGGCTTCCCCCCCCACTTTGCAAGACGGACGCCGCCGCACGCGTTTCCCTGTTCCCCGCACAGCCACTCCGCCTGCCAACAAGTCAGCACCTGCTCCGGGCCCTGCACGCCGTCAGAAGGGGCCTGGTCCAGCGAGTCAGAGAGGCCCTCCCCGCCCAGAGCGGGCAAGGGACCCCGGGGACACTCACTCTCCCTCCCGCCACCCCGGCCAGCTGCTTGCAGGGCCGTGCAGAATAATTACCGAGTGATCCGATGGCGTGGTAGGCACGAGGTCCAAGTCCGCGTCCAGTCACCGCCGGCGTCCTCCTGGGCGAGGCACCCTTACCGCCTAGGAACCCACAGTCACAGGCTCTTGGCGGGTGCGTCTCAGGCATTTCAGCCACGGCCAGTCCACAGCCCCATTAGAGAGTGGCTCCTACAGGGAAGCTATGATTTTAGCAGAGGGCCAGGTGGTGGGTAGCAATTGCTCACAGCTCCCTACACCACCTGGCAGGCCCTTTACTGGAGATAACTTATAGGGTCAGTGGATGGTCACACCGCAATTCCCTACTCCACAGGCCTGCCCTCACCAGACCTGGCCTGCAGGGTCCCAGTGGGGGAAGGTGTGGCCTGGAGACCTGCCAGTGAGAGGGAACAATGCCCCCTCAATGCCAGCCCCCACTCCCCGGGCCCATGGATCCATGCATTCCAAGACAAAGCCTCAGATGCTTCTCAAAATCAATGCAAAATGTGAGCTTCGTCAGAGCTCAACTAGCAAAGTTTTGCGCAGGCCTTGCAGAGCAAGAGTCCTGCAGCGGGAGACCTGGACGCCCTGGAGAGCCTTCAACAAAGGCCTTCCGCCTCTGAGCCTCAGTGCCCCCACCTCCAAGTGCCATGACCAGGCCCAATCCCCGGAGCCTGGAGCAGCTCAGGTCTGCCCCGGGCCAGTGCACAAAGGTGGCCGCTAGGCCAGGACACATTCTGGTTGAGCCCCCCCCCCCCCTCCGTCCGCCCAGAAAGAGAGAAGCCGCCTGCTGAGGAGGAACTTCACTGGAGAGAGTGTTGGTGGACCTCACCTGCCCAGCAGGCAGCTCTCAGCAGAGTTATGTAGGACCCTTAACAGCAGAAACCCTAAGACTGGAAGCCCAAAGAAGAGGGGCTGATAGAATGAACCCATGAATTCTGTCAGCACAAGAAATAGCCAAACTTGTAGAGAATGTGTGTGCGTTTAAACGGGAAGCAAAATCTCAACAGACTGAGAAAACACTCCCGAGAATGGCAGTTTTGCACCTTATTTCATACATTGGAATCAAAGGAAACGCGGTAAGGAGGTCACCTGAAACCCGTTGGTGAGTGATTAGGGAGGAGGGAGAAGCGAGGAGAGGAAGTCTCTGGGATTGGATCAACAGTAAACTGACTAGACCCCTCCCTACGGCTTTAACTTGGTGGGTATAGGAGCCTGAACAGCTCACAGGGAAACGACAGTGAGGGTCTGTGCTCTGTGCTCTGGAGCAGGGATTTTGCCCTGAGGGGTCTGGGAAAAGGAAATCACTCTGGCTTTCCAAAGCTATGTTATCTAAATGCAAAAAGACTCTAGTCTCAGTTACTGTAAAGATACTGACTCTTGTCGGGAAAGATACTGACGTGGACGTGGCTACACCATGACGCCGCTTTTAGTTAGAAAGTTTTCATTTCAGACCATTGAATGTGGTTACTGAGTTTATAAGGCCACCATGCAGGCCTCCCCTGAGCTTGGCAGGTTTCGTACGTGGCCCCTTTTTGGACCACAACTCCTATCAGACACCCCAGAGACAACAGGACTGACCCAGCCCCTGGATCTCTCTGCTTTGGGGAAAGCATGGTTGACCCCACCACTACCTCCATGGCTAAGTCCGCTACCCAAACAGACACCTCTCTCCTGCGGCTGGGCCCAGGCCCCCAGGTGTGCCGGCTCAGAGACGCACGGGTCCCAATCACCGCTCCCTGAAGGTGTGGCCCTGAGAACAGGCGGGGGAAGAGCAGAAGAACTCCGCCTGCCTCTGCAGGGCTTGGGTCAAGGGAGAGGCCAGCAGTGGCTGGTCCAGGTCACCCGGCATCTAGGGCGAGCTTCAGAACGCCCTAGGGAGAGAGGGAAGGGAGAAGGCTTTAACTGAAGGTCACCTTCAAAGGGACCTGCTCAGGATAGGCCCGGCGGCTTCCCACCGCGGATTCCACCCGCACGACCTCGCCGGCCCGCCCCTCGCCGCCCCTCCGGGCCCTGTGCGTGCACCCCGAGTCGCTCAGGGCTGAAAGAGCCGGCCACCCCGAGAGCTCTCCGGCAGCGGCCCTGCCCTCGGACCCCCAGTTGGGGAGCCGGAAACAAGCCCCCATTTCCCTCCAGGCAGGGGAGACGGAGCTGCTGCCGGCCACCCCCTGCCTTTGGTCACTTGGACCCTGCAACCCCGGGTTTCGGTGCTCACAGTAGCGCCTCGGACGGAGCAACCCGCGAGGCCTCCAGCCAGACCCTCCGCAGCGTGGCCGTGGCGCCCGCAGAGGCCGCCCCCATCCTCCTGGCGGCCCGCGTGGCCGGCGGAGACCGAGGCTGCCATCTAGCGGGCGCGCCGCGCAGACGCCGGGGGCCGGGCGCCGGGCCGGGGCGGAGGGGGCGCCCGGGCTGCGGAGCTCGGCTGGGTGTGAGGCCGAGGACGCGCGTGCAACTCCAGCACGAGCGGTGTGACCGCGGGCCAGTTCCCGGGCCTCTGTGAGTCAACCCTTTCCCGGTGGCACGGCGGTGAGACGGCTCCTCCGCTCAGGGTCGTCGGAAAACGCGAGCCCTGGGGAGTGGGCACCCGCCTGGCTCCACGCCGCCCGCCACGCGCGTCCGCGCCGCGTCTCACCCTTGTCCAACCGAGTCCTGAGCTAACCCGGTTCCCCCAAAATCGGGAGAAGAAGGGGGCGCCGCGGGAAGCCGGCAAAGCAGGAATCCGCGCTGAGCAGCGGGATCCTTTTCTAGGAACTGTAAATGCAGAATTGTAAATAAAATGCTAATGATTTATTCGTGCTCAAACTCCGGGGGCTGCGTCGCAGCTTTTGAAGACAATTCCAAGCCAGGCTTTCCAGGAAGGCGGGCCTCCCCGACGCGCCTTCCAGGGCTCCCAGGGCGCACAGGCTGTGGTTCCGGCTGAGAGCTCTGAACTGCCCTTCGGACACCTGGAGGGGGTCGGAGGTCTTTCTCCTTCAGCCCACAGCTGAGTCAGGCTCCTCAGCAACCGCCATCGTTCATTCATTCCGTAAATATCTACGAATTGCCAAGTACCTACTAACCCCTTAGCTGAATAGGGCCAAGGAAACCGAGGTGGGATTCATACCTGGAGGAAAACGTTGACATGATGAACAAGCCAACAAATAAATACGTGCAAATTACAAATGAGTGTCTCAGGAAAAATAAAAGTATATATTATAACTTATAGGATGAATTCCTTGAGAGTTGAGGGAGCCTCCAGGGCCCCTGGAGGCGTGGGGAAAGTTGATCCTGCAATAAGCCTTGATTGTCCTAAATATTTTATGGCATTCCTCAAAGATGAGCTTTTCAGATTTTTTAAAACTTAGAATAATTCAAACAATATGCGTTTGCATCCCCAGCTGTGGTGGTAGCTGTCCTGATGCCTGGCCTGGCGGGGCAAGGTGAAGGTCACTGAGCCCCAGCAGGTGGAGAACACAGCCCAGCACACTGCTGTCCAGCCAGCCTAAGCCAGGGCAGCAGCAGAGATGGGCTGGCTCTCAGCTTCCTCTCCCAGCTGAGCAGGAGGCTCACAGGCCCAGGCTCAGAGCCCCCTGGAGAGGCTTCAGTGGCCACAAAACCCTACACCTCAGAGCAGGAGACCTGGCACAGCCCCACCTGGGCCTCCAGCGGCTCCCAGCAAAAGCTCATGGCGGGCTTTGTTTGTTTTTAATAAGAGCTGCTCTTCTTATGTAATTTTTTGAGGAGCGGTGAGTCTCCGGTTAACACTGACCTTTCTAAGATACCAATGCACCAAGGCTGATCCAGAGTCTTGCCTCTACCACTTAGCTGATTTTTTGCATCTGGAAACAGTCCCACAGTCACTGGTCACTGAAGACCCTCTTGCTGAGGGGATGCAGGCTTCCTGTGGAGGGCTGTGCTGAATGACCCTCATCATCTCCTGCTCTGGATTGACTTTGGACCCGGCCTCAGAGATATAAGACGGACAAAACAGCAGCTGCCTCCAGGGGGCTCAGGGTCTAGGTCAGGTGCCCCACTGGCAAAGCAAGGAATTCTGGGATTTTCCCTCTGCCCAGCCTGGGGGAGATCTGGACCCTAGCACAATCCTGTTCTCCTTAAGTTACTGCCTGTTTTGAGGGAATTCCTGAGACAATCAGGTCCCTAAAGCTACATAAAAAGAAGTTGGTAGTATTTAGGGCAGCCAGAACCAAAGTTCAAAAATCAACCTTTTAGGGGCACCCTTGTTCCAACACCCAGCCCTTAGGGTGAACTACTTCATGAATCACACTTTATTTCACAGGGCAGGGTTCAATGTGTGTCTTTAAGATAATTTTCACGTAAAAAAAAAACAACAAGCCATGACAATGAATGAAATTCAGTTACGGATAACAGCATGGATGAATCTCACAATTAAAGAAAGGAGACAGAAAAGAGCACATGCGTAGAGGATGGTTCCATTTATACAGCGTTTAAAAGCAGGCAGCAAGAAGCTGTTTTTGTGGGGAAATTATGAAGATAAGGAAATGGTCATCACAACAGCCAAGACATTGATTACTTCTAAGAGAGGGAACTTGAGATAAGAGGGACACACAGTGGGCTTTTGGGGGGACTGGTAATACTCCATTTTTTGAGCTGCATGTTGGTTGTGAAGGTATCTATAGTTTATTTGTCGATTTGTGTCTGTGTTTCATGTCCTTTTTATAAATGTGATAGCATGCAATAAAAAACACACCTACACATTCAAGGAAAAGGAGTCCAGCAGGTATGGCTCAGTGGTTGAGCATCAACCTATGAACTAGGTTGGATCATGGTTGGATTCCGGTCAGGGCACATGCTGGGCTTGTGGACTCAATCCCCACTAGGCGAATGCAGGAGGCAGCCGATCAATGATTTTCAACATTGATGTTTCTATCTCTCCCTCTCCCTTCCTCTCTGAAATGAATAAAAATATATTTTTTAAAAGAAAACAGGGGGAAAGGGAATATGTGGTCTATTTTTTAAATGTATTACGATTATTTTTGAAACTGAATTCTTCCGTTTGGGTGTCTGTACCCTGCCTGAATTCTCTACAACTGCTTGTATCAACCCTCTGATTCTCTCACGTGACTGCAATAGAATCTGATCCTGACTCAACTTGATAGATGCAGGGCAGGTGAAGAGCTTGGCCCAGGAGACTTGAATTCTAGTTCTGCGGCATCACTAATTCAGCGCATCACCTTGGGCAAGACCCTGCCCTCTCCGGCCTGTCACCCCGACTGCACGAGGAGGGGGCTTAGAGAAGATGATGTCCCAGGTCTATAGTGAGGTGAGAGGTACCCATATGTTGAGTGGGGTTTTCTCTGTTCTAGAAACCCCTCTCTATCTCCTGCAGCACCCACCCAGGAGCCCAGCAAATATTGCGGTGTAGTCACATTGCAGAGGATGTAAGCATCTCCAAAGCAAGGCTATCAAACACCCACGGAGGCTGTCTGAAACTGCCGCCAAGGCTGTCTCTGGGGGGTGGGCACCCCGACTGTCCCCATCTCCCAGAAGCCACACAGAGAGAATCACAGCTCCATCAGTTCTCAGATTCCTCCCCTCTGCGGAGGCCAGAGCTGTCTTTGGGCCTGATGTCCCTTGGGGACGTGAACACAGCTAAAATCCTATTGATTAATCGGGTCCCACCCTTGGATCAATGGCTGGCATTAGGCGAGCTTAGCACAGTTTTATTAGTCTGGCTGCCCTCTTGCAGATGTTATAGATGAAGAAATAAAATGAGGAGGAGAGGGAAAAAGGACAAAATCATTAGTCTGAAAGGAGCAAAAGAGCATCTTCTCTATTTTGTATTCAGATTTAGAGCTGCGCTGGGAGCACACACAACAATCCATTTTTATGCTGTTTCCAGAAGTTCAGCTCAGCCTCCTGCTTTCCCATCTTGCCTGGCATCGCAGGTCCCCAGGAGTATGTGGTAGGTAGCATCCGCCAGCCCAGCCTCTGAAACCATTTTCCAGGGCCCAGCAGAACACCCGAGGCCCCACTCATTCGTCCTTCCATTTCTCACGAGGCCTTTTGCGCGATGGGAGGGAGGAGGCCTGACTCTTCACCAGACGATCCGCCTTGCAAGTGCCCTGTTTGCTCTGAAGGAACCGGTCCTTCCCCGGGACTTGAAGAGAAGCCTGCTCTGCACTGTCCCCACCTTGCCACGGCTTTGGTTCCAACAGAGGAATCCCGTGGCCTCTGCTCGCTGAAGCTCTCCAGAGAGACGCTTTGAATTAAGACCCGAAATGCTTTTAAAAGTCTTGGGTCCCTCGCCTTCTAATGATGACCTCTTCCTTAATTTTGTGATGGCTTCATCTGCCTCCTTCGATCATCTAGGTAGCTATAAAAAGCTAAACACCTCCTACTAACCCCATTAGGATGAAAGCAGAGGATTTTATTATTCATGTTTAATAGGGAGAAGCTCCAACTCCCCCAGGAAGTGTGAAAGGTGGGGTTTTGATGTATCTGGTTTGGAGAGGTTGCAACAAAGCAAGCCCCCAGAGAATGGCAGGCCTTATTCAAGGACAAACAGAAAGCATTAGGGCGAGATCCTGCAGGAACGCGAATGATCTCAGGCAACCCACGCCGACTCAAGGTGCCTGAGCCCTGTGGCACCGGCTGATGGCAGAACCGGCCTGGGAATCCAGGAAAAAACCCGATTCCCCTAGCACACTATCTCCTGATAATTGTCTGTTAAACATTTGTAACTGGCACACAAAGGTAACTAAACGGAATGGCTCCCTCCAGGACTGCGCCGTTCATAACAGTCATAAAGGCCCTGCCACAGACAGCGGCATTATCCAAACGCCATCAACATCAATATTCGTATCAAAAGCCATCTGGCTAAGGAGCCTGCAAGCCTACACCCCTCCTACTCTGGGACTTCACAGCCTCCTGGGAGAGGAAGCCACAGCCCGTCCCCCTCCCCTGATGCTTAGGGCAGGAGAGGCCAGGGCAGCAGGCTGGCCCCGGGAGGGTAGGACGGTACACAGGGAAACAAGGGCAGGGAGGGCGAAAAACACCCAAGTCTAATTTATTCACTGTCATTGACTTTTCTTCAAGTCTTAATTACGAAGATGCAACCGACGGCTCCTTCACGTTGTCATAATAGGAAATTGATTGAGTATTTATATGAACCTCAAAGGAATCATTGTTTTGAAGAGAAGCAGAGTCTAACCTCCCGCCAGTCCTCCTGGCAAACAGTGTCACATACAAAACCCTATATGCAGTTGCAAGAGCTTTCTGTGGGGAGTAATTACGTGACCCCAGAACGCGAATTCTTCCTGGAGAGAGAGGCTGGGTGCTGGGGGCACAGCTCAGCTCCTCCCCTGGGCCGGATCCTGCTTCCCCAGCCATGGCATCTGTGTCATCGGGCCACGAGGCTCCGCATCTCAGAGCCTGGGCCTGTGAAAGGAAGGAAGAAGCCAGGGGCCTCGTAGATCTGGGCTTCACAACACGATGCTGGGCACTGGCAGGAAGCAATGCAGGAGCAGGCTGCAGACATCCCAACACACCAGCCCAGGGTTCATCTTTCTCTCTGCCAGCTTTAGCTGTTATGATTATAAACATTGCTAAATGAATAAATGAATGCCTGTTGCATGGGGTTATGGTGAGAGCTGAATGAAGTAGTGATGATGATGATGATGAAGACGACGACAACGACAAGGGCTACCATTTATTGAGTTCAGTGTGTGCCAAGTGCAAATCTGTGTGCTCCGCATCTTATCTCATTTAAGTCTCACCGCAACCACGCGAGCAGAAAAAGTATTTATCTGTTTTATACAAGATGAAACAGGGGTTCAGAAACCTTGGGTAAGCTACCTAAGCTTATACAAGTAAATGGGAGAGCTGGGTTTTGAGCCCAAATCTATCTAGGTGCAATGTCCAAGTTCCTGCCCACTGTCCTGTGCAGCTACGACTGCATTTTGTAAAGCTCTGCTATACTGAGCACAGGTGTTAGAAGGCCAGGGCTCGGGTCCTGGCTCCCCTGCCTCATCGCTGTGTGACCTTGGGTCAGTCACTCTGCCTCTCTGGGTCTCCGCTGATCTGCCTATTCAGGGAGCGGCAGTGATGCTCTCCTAATGTTTACCCACAGGTGAGAAGAGCAGCAACAGGAGCTTCGCTGTTAGGAACAGCAATGCCCACCACGAATAACTGGGAAGCCGCAGCAGCCACTGCAAAGAGGAGCAGCTTTAGGGAAGCCCCAGGGGGAAAAGGCTCTGTTGGACCCAGGGTTTGTCTGTCTGACTCAGGGTCTGTCTGTCTGACTCAGGGTCTGTCTGTCTGACCCAGAGTTTGTCTGTCTGACTCAGGGTCTGTCTGTCTGACCCAGGGTTTGTCTGTCTGACCCAGGGCCTAGGGCAGCCAAAAAATCAGAAGGACCATTTCCAACCACTGCAGGTTCTCTAAAGAGTGACCAAGACGCCCTGACCGGTTTGGCTCAGTGGATAGAGCGTCGGCCTGCAGACTCAAGGGTCCCAGGTTCAATTCCGGTCAAGGGCATGTACCTTGGCTGCGGGCACATCTCCAGCGGGAGGTGTGCAGGAGGCGGCTGATCGATGTTTCTCTCTCATTGATGTTTCTAACTCTCTCTCCCTCTCCCTTCCTCTCTGTAAAAAATCAATAATATATATATTTAAAAAAAAAAAAAAAAAAAAAGAGTGACCAAGAGCCAGAAAGAGGCTGTTTGGGCTTCAGGCTACGAACAGGCCTTTGGTCCCACACAAACCTACCGGGGGACAATCATGCTTCCAGAACCAGGACGCGACAATGGTGACAGGAACGTCATTACCCTCGGCGGTGGCGGCAGCAGCTTGCACACTGAGGGTGACTGGCTGGCAAGAACTGCTCTGACTTGTTCCACCTCAATGACAGTGAAGATGCTATAAGGCAGGAAGCCTGTCTCTACCCCACTTTAAATCCTTTCAGGAAAGACACAGAGCTCCGTGGATTTAAAAAACAAAAGGAAAAGAAGAGAGCTTCCCAGCATTGGGAGCTTCCACACACAACCCACCAGGGCTGTCCTGGGACAGACTTCTATTTGAGAGGGAGGTCTTCAGTGCCAGAACGTCAGTCCTGTGACAGCCCTTTCCAATCACCCAGCACAAAGCCTCCCGACAGGAGACGGGGACAGAATTGGAGAGGACACAGCTATGTCCTTAAGTCTTTGGCACCAATGTGGTACTGGTCATACTCTGTGTCTCCTGTGACAAAGTCTCATTGTCCCACCCTCTCACTCCTGCATGCCTCTTGGGGTTGGTGGGGTAGACACCTGCCAAGGGCTAGAATGGGGTGGTTTTGGAGGCCAGGACAGAACCGAGCTCCCTGGCCTGGGAAAGCAGTAGACTACATGCTAGAGGGAGCAAAGTCAGGATGCAGCTCAGCCCAGAGCAAGGAGGCAAGTTCCAGCAAAGCAAGTCAGGATCTAGAAATCCACATAATTACATCAAATTTCAGCCAGCATTTAGAGCTCACCGTTAAGGCTCATGATGATGTGACTCCCGGCTGGTCGGCCTGGTTAAAAAATGACCAGGGTATACCCTGACTGGTTTGGCTCACTGGATGGAGCATCGGCCTGAAGACTGAAGGGTCCCAGGTTCGGTTCTGGTCAGGGGCATGTACTTGGTTGTGGGCAGGTCCGCAGTCGGGGGTGTGCAGGAGGCAGCTGATCGATTTTTCTCTCTCATTGATGTTTCTAACTCTCTATCTCTCTCCCTTCCTCTCTGTAAAATATCAATAAAATGTATTTTTTTTTTAAATGACCAGGGTAGGACGGGTGCTTGGCGTGAATGGGAGCAGCTCCTGGGACCAAAAGATGCCAACACCCTGCCCTTGGCTGCCCGCAGTGCCCTTTGAAAGTCCTGGGCACATGTTCCCTGACTCCAGCCTACTAATATCACAACCCTGGCACAGGGCACTTGGTCTACTTCTCCTGATGTATTCAGGCAGAAGAGTCATTAATACTTCACAAGGAGTGAGAAATCAAAGGAGGAAGACGGTTTTTTACTGTATTTTTTAAACATTTGGGGGAGAAAAGTCAGATGTCAAAAAAAATTTACATCTTTTAAAATACGAGCAATTAATGTTTTCCATGGAGGTTCACGCTCCCTCTCTTCATTCTATTTGCCGGGTATTGTTAAGCCAGGCTTTGTAATTTGTTGCATGTTTAAATATTCAGTCTGTATTTCATTTGGGCTACACATTTAATTCAGCCAACATGTTCATTTTAAGATCAATACTGTCATAACTATGTTGAAAAATTAAATTATTGTAACTTTATTTACATTTCTTAAAAGTACTGTGAAAATTATTCTTAACCAGGACCTAATCAATGTTAGAGTCTAAAAATATGCCACTCTGCATGAAGCTATAAAAAGATTAATGTACATTTTTTTACAAGAAATTAGTAGCTTAATGAAGTGGATAAAAACGCTGTCACAATTTTTATTGGATCTAAATTGCATAGTAGTGGAGGTACAGTAAGTGCCTTCTACATAATGACATAATGAGTCATGACTGGTGCTGGAAGGCTAATTTGCCCTTAACTGACACAAAACCAGGGAATTAACATCCCAGTCGCTCTACGCCAATAGCAGATGCATTATTTCATTGCACAGCAGGGTTTTTAACTAAACTCTTAACTGTAGAAATATTGATCTATTCTTCTGTGAAATGATGAAATTGGAATTTTTTAAAAGGACGTCTTAAATTATGGCTGCGGCAGTGACATTTGCTTTCACAGTACCGTGCCTGCCGACAGGGTAGAGGCAAGAGGAATTTGGTGAGGCTCACCCCTGTGTTTTAGAGTCTTCAGTCAGAGGAGAGAGGAAGGGAGCATTTCGTAGGAGAGCAAATGCTGGCATTTGAGAAAATGACAGACCGTCCACAGCTATGGGCTCAAGTTCTGGAATGAATGTTCTTGAACACGTCCTAGCCCAGAAATTGGTTTACTCTGAAGATTATTTAGGGCTTGCACGTTGTTTGGGGTAAAACACCACCAAAACAGTGATATTCAACTTAAGTCTGAGATAAAACTTAGTGGTAAATAGTAGAATGGGTACAAGGAGCTAAAGACCCTTATTAGAGACTAATATAAAGTTAGAGATCCTGTACTACCCTGGTTTCAATCCTTTCATTCTTTCATTCATCCTATATTCACTGAGCAGCTACCAAGTGCCAGAGACAGATAAACACAGTAACTTGTCCTATGGTGGCTAACTATAGCTTCTGTCGAATAGCGCATTGCAACCTGTTTCTCTATTTAACCAAGTGAACCAAAATTCATCTTGCTTTGCCCTAGCCTGTTTGGCTCAGTGAATAGAGCATCAACCTGCAGACGGAAGGACCCCAGGTTCAGTTCTGGTCAAGGGCACATGTTCAGGTTGTAGATTTGATCCCCAGTGTGGGGTGTGCAGGAGAAAGCTGATCAGTGATTCTCTCTCATCATTGATGGTTCTCTCTCTCTCTCTCTCCCTTCCTCTTGCTTTGAAACTTTTACAATAAATCTGGTACTAATTGTAGATACTTTGAGCTAGCACAATCCAGGAATTTGGAAGAAAAAAGAATGGTGTACTAACAAACAAATATACATCTGACACCTCTTGTGTGTATCTGTTTGACATATCAGAAACAAACAAAGAGTGGCACAATCAGAAGTCTTTGTGCTTGAGGAGCTGGGGAGACCAAACCTATTTTAAACCAATTCAACAAGCTTATATTGTGTCACGTGACCTAGGCCTGCGCAAACAACTAGGCAAGGTGGGATCCAGCTGCAGGCCAATGGTTCTCAACAATACTGACAACAAGTCACATGGGGTAAGCTTCATGTTATTGTTTTGGGATGGACCTGGTATCACTATTATTTAAAACTAGGAGCCCAGTGCACAATAATTTGTGCACTCGGCAGGGGGGGGGGTGTCCCTCAGCCCGTCCTGTGCCCTCTCACAGTCTGGGACCCCTTGGGGGATATCCACCTGCTGGCATGCCTGGCCAGCCTGGGTGAGGGGCTGATGGCAGTTTGCAGGCTGGCCAAGCCCGCCCCACCCACCCCGCCCACCCCGCCCACCCCACCCAACCCGCTGCCTGCACCGCACCCACCTCTGTGGCTGCTGGCCTCCATCTTGGCTGAGTTAATTTGCATACAGCTGCTCTGATTGGCTGGTGGGCGTGGTGTGGCTGGTGGGCGTGGCTTAAGCATCTCAGAGAGACGGTTAATTTCAATATTTCTCTTTTATTAGAGTAGATCACCCTGAGTGCTTCCAGAGTACAGCTAGGGTTGGGAACCACTGCCATAAAGGCCTACAACATAACAATAAGAACTGCACAGTCTACGCCTGGAGAACTAGACTGAGGATCAGGCTCTGAGTAGGAGCTGAAAGGAAGAGAACCACAAGGTGAGGATGCACAACAGAAGGGCAATTTGACATGATAGAAACTGCAGACAATAAATTTGGTCTCCCTTCTCTGAGTCCAGGGCCATACTCTACTGCATGTTAAAAACCAATAAACATCCTTCTGCTTCCTCCCTTCAGTTTTCATAAGATTCTTTAAAATGCATATATGGCCCTAGCTGGTTTGGCTCAGTGGATAGCATGTTGGCTTGGTGACTGAAGGGTCTCAGGTTCAATTCCAGTCAAGGGCACATGCCCAGGTTGCGGGCTCAATCAATCCCCATTAGGGGGCGTGCAGGAGGCAGATCAATAATTCTCTCCTCACTGATGTTTCTATCTCTGTCCCTCTCCCTTCCTCTCTGAAATCAATAAAAATATATTTTAAAAAATAATAAAAATAAAATGCATATGTGTATATTTTAACTATAAAAAAAGGATACATATTCACTGTAGAAAAATTGGAAATCACTATTAAAGCAGTACAAAAAAGTAATAAACTTTTCCAGTGTTATTTCAAAGTGGTACAAGAATCAATCAGTTCTAAAACATCCAAAAATTGATTGCAAAAGCATGTGTGAAAGATTCTGTTCTTGAACTCTCATCAACATGGAGTATCATCCTTTGGGGGAAAATACCTATTTGGTAGAGAAAGGGAAGCCCATTGTTATTTTAATATGCCTTTTCCTATTACTTATGAGGTTTAAGGTTTTTCATGTTTTTGGCCTCTTCTACGTACTTTGCATGTGAGTGTCACACTGCTATCTTTTCCTCATTTTATTTTGGAATGTGTTTCTTACTGATTCGTGAAATTGTACTAAGAATATTAACTTCTATTATACATTAACAAACATTTTTCCTAGGAGTTTCTCCTGTTTTGTATAGAGTACATTTTGTTTTGAAAAGGGCGATGAACAGAACTCTTTATTAAATTGCCTCTAATATCTTTTATATCTCTCCTCTCTATCCTCTTTGCATGTTGACCAGCCTGTGGAACTTGGAGTCCAACGATGGACACTCGCGGACCAGCTGTGTAATTTAAGGCATGCACTTCACTTCTCTGCTTTCCTCCATCTGCATCCCAACTTCTGCCAGAACGGCAAGAACTTTGCTATTTCATTCACTGATAGATCCCCAGAACCTAGGACAGAGCCTTGCACCCAGTAGGTACTCAATAAATATTTGTTCAATGAATGAATAAACATCGGGCCTGGACCCTAGCTCAGAGCAGGCAACCAGTAAATACTGGTCACCCACAGGTAGGCCCAGGCATTACCGCTCCTAAGAAGTCTTTCACGGGTCAGAAGTCGTATCTCCCAGTCCCGCCATTTACATTTTTCCCATTATTCCCCAGCACAGCAATGTATCGGGAGTACAGTATGAGGCCAGCCTGTTCTGAGCACCCCTGGTGGGTGCAAAATGCACAGACCCTGCCTAGGCCTAGTGATGGCCCTTGCAGGATTTCATTATACACGTAGAATAATTAGAGGAGGAGATGAGATGGGCCAGAATGTGGGCCAGGAGTCTCGCTGAGAAGTGAGATCAAGAAGGAGAGAGCAGGAGCAGGGAAGGCTCGTTAGAGGAGGGAGCACCAAGGGACCCGGAGGATGAGGACACTTCTGACATACAGAGAAGAGGAAGCTGGCAGGCCAGATGGTAAACCGTGATCTAAGCTTACTTTCATTCCCAAGACTGTTGGTCTAATGTGCTACTTGACCACAAGATGAGGACATTTTATATTCATGATTTCCCTCGCTCCGACTGTTTTACTTGCTCATTGACACTTGTACCATATGCTAATGTATTGGTTTCAAGAAAAGCTCTCCTTTTATAGTTTTTACACATACAAGGGGGAAGTTTGGAAACCCCACGGAAAAAAATGTGGAATCCAGAACACTCAGCCAAATCAAGTTTTTCATTTCTGTTCTAAAAATGCTTCCTGTGCGGTTTCTGTTCAGATTCTAAACTGGTCCTTCACCTTTTTGAGTGCAGGCCCCTTGGAGTGTACAGAGAAAGGCCTGATTCCTTCTGTCCAGTCTGTACATGTAATTTTGCACACAAATTCAGGAGCTCTCAGAACCCCTCTAGCTCATCCATTGAGTCCTAGGGTCACACAGTGAACTCCTTGCTTTAGAAGTTTGCCCTAAGAGTATCCAGTAAATCCCAGTTCAAATTCTGTAGTGAGCATGATCTGCTTGGCCTGAAAAACATTATTTTTAGCGTTTTGCAACTGGACACAAAACTGGGTCTTTCTGGTTCGCTTCTTTCCAGAAATTATTTCCTTTCTCATTCCCTTACCTGCCTGACCTCCTGGCCAAGAGTCATGACCCATATAGCGGTACAGGTGTTAAATTAGGATAACACCAGCTGCTATCACAAAGAAAGTCCATGCTGCGAAAGACCTCACATCAGAGGCATTTATTCACTGCTTATGTAACAAGTGGTTCTGGTCAGCAGATGAGCCTTCCACAGTGTGATCCCAGGAAGCCAGGTTCCTTCCACATCAAAGCTCTGCATTTGAAACAGTGTTGCCGTGCGCACAGGCAGCAATATGGTAGCAGGGGAAAGGATCGCGCATGAGAAGGATCACACATGAGAAGATTTTATGGGCTAGGCTTGATGATGGTATACATCACTTCCACTCACATTCCCTTGGCCAAAACGCAGTCACATAACCATCCCTAATTGCAAAGGAGGCTGAAAATGTTATCCCCGTGCCGGGAAGTAGAGGAAACTGGTTTGAACAGGTACCCTGTCTCTGCCACAATGGGTGTCTGCAGCTACTCTTGAAGAACTCTGGGCCAAGCTGTTCAGAATCCCCACGTAGCCATTACCCCTCCTCCTTATGTGCCTCATTTTCTAAGGAGCTCTGCTACTACCAAGAAGGGAGATCTTCGCTCTGGCATTAGACTCTACCAATAATTAGCAATATGTTCTTGCAAATTCCTTAGCCTCTCTGTGCCTTTCTTCATGTAAAATGGATCACAAAAGAGCTCCAACCTCATGACATTGGGCACATTATATGAAAAGGCAAATAAACTGTTCGCATAATGGCTGGCAAGTTGTAAGCACTCAAATATCATAATAGTAATAATTACTATAGTCCTAACAGGTTTGGCTCAGTGGCTAGAACGTCAGCCTGCGGACTGAAGGGTCCCAGGTTCAATTCCGGTCAAGAGCATGTACCTTGGCTGCAGGCACATCTCCAGTAGTGGGGTGTGCAGGAGGCAGCTGATAGATGTTTCTTTCATTGATGTTTCTAACTCTCTATCCCTCTCCCTTCCTATCTGTAAAAAATCAATAAAATATATTTTAAAAATAATAATTACTATAACTAAAATAATCCTATGTAATAAAGGCCTAATATACAAATTGTCTCCTCCACCAGAGTTCCGCTGGGAGTTCAGCCCCTGGACCAGTCGCTATGACATGCACTGACCACCAGGGGGCAGATGCTCCAGCCAATAGGTTAGCTTGCTGCTGGCGCTGGTGGGCTGGACTGGAAAGCGAGGTGTGAGGTGAGAGCGCTCAGGAAGCTCCCAGAGTTTGGCCCCAGCCCCTGGCAGAGGCAGGTGGGGGCCGCAGCCAGGAGGGACAGGGGGGCGCAGGAGGCTGCTATACTTGATCCGAGAGCTGTGGACTGCACAGCTCTATGCAGCCTGTGGCATCCTCAGTATGCAGTTTAGTTAAGTTTCACTAACAACTGCAGGAGAGTGGGTAGCACCATTACAGGGGGAAGGGCCAGGGCTCCCAGGGATGCAGCAAAGAGTGGGGCAGGGCTGTCTGAGAAACTGAGTCCAAAACTTGAAAGGAAGCAGAAGGCAGTGAGGGGCGGAGGGTGACAGCTGTACAGGGGCCTACAAAAGTACTGGGTGGGGGCAGCCGAGCCCGGGGCCTCTCCCACAGGACAGGCTCCATATCACTCCATCCTCCTCCTGGAGACGGTCCCCCCAGCTCTCCTCTGAGGCCCCGCCTGGGCTCACCCCCCACAGCCATGCCTTGCCCCAGACTTTGGGAAGCTCCACCCCCAGAGGAAGAAGGAGGAGGCTGCAGACAGGAGGTCGCAGGAGGAGAGGGCAGAGCAGGGCCCACCAAGTTAGATGGAGCGGATGGAGGGAGAGACCCCACAGGACTGGGGACAGAGACAGGCAGGGAAGGAGGGCCGTGCAGAAGCATCGCCCTTGATTGAAGTGGAAATCCTGATCCCGTTTTACAGACCCCAGCAGAGTACGTGTGATGGGGGGTAGGAGGGCGATGGCGAAGACAAAAGACTGTGTGGGGACTGGATGGATGGAGAGCAGCGACATTTGATTCATGCCTATTTATTTTTATTTTTGTCAATATGTTTTTACTGATTTCAGAGAGGAAGACAGAGGGAGAGAGAGATGGAAACACCAATGACGAGAGAGAATCTATCTGCTGCCTCCCGCACGCCCACTACTGGGGATTGATCCCGCAACCCAGGAATGTGCCCTTGACCAGAATCAAACCTAGGACCCTTGAGTCCACAGGCCAGGGCTCTATCCACTGAGCCAAACCATCTAGGGTGACCCATGGCCTATTTACAACTGCTGCAGTAGGCTGAGCAGGGGGTCTTAGCACGATGGTGTTACCTGATAATGAGGGTGTCTCTCCTTATGTTGGGGTCATCAGAACTGCAGCAAAGAAAAGACACCTACGAAGCCTGCAAAGGGTTTCCATGCACACGATGCAGTTTACTTGATGTGGCAGCTGAAGAGGGTGAGCAGAGCCTTGGAAGGACATGAGGTCTCCAAGACCAGGGCTGGAGGGAAAGTGTATGCTGAGCATTCCACGCCATGAGTTACAATCTATAATCTAAACTAATAAAAGCGAAATAGTAAAATTAACCGTTTCTCCGAGACAGGGTAAGCCATGCCCACCAGCCAACCAGAGCGGCTGTATGCAAATTAGCCCAGCCAACATGGCGGCCGCCACTCACGGACCTGAGTAAACATTTAGGCAGCGTCCGTTGCAGCAGGAGCGAAAGCGATACTGTTTTC